>QFDD01004108.1:0-11996 GCA_006871305.1 Vachellia collinsii | reverse complement strand
TGGTGATATTTGGTGGGGAGGAAAGATAGAAGTGGAGACTGATTGCAAAAGTCTCTTTGAAAAACTGAAAAAAGGTGAAATAAGGGGGTGTGAGTGGGGTTGTGTAAATATAGTTCATAAATGTTTGAATTTGTTACAGTCTGATGAGTATAGAAATTGGAGCATTTCACTTGTTGCAAGGACAGGTAATACTGTTGCAGATTGTCTAGCAACTAACACAATGAGAGGATTGGTACCGCAAGGATGGCTATTTCAGCCACCAACCTCTTTGATGTCACTGATGAGAAAGGATTTGGAAGTGCAAATAGAAACTGATACAAGTAGGAAAGGTATAGGCTAATAAATGTAATCTGTTACATAGTAATAATTTTGAACTGTTTTAAATTTTCAATTTCCTGGTTTTCTATTATTTTTCTGGTAAGGTTTTCTTTGTGTGATAGGTTGTATTGATAGATATTTTTTTGAGTGTTTCTTTGGTTTCGGCTATTGGTGTTTGTATTTTCTTCGGTAAGGTTTTTGTGTGGTAGGTTGTACTGATAGGTTTTTTTCAAGTGTTTGATCTTGGCTTCGGCTATTAGTGTTTGTATTACCTTTTTTGTGATTAATAAAATTGACTCTTTTGACCAAAAAAAAATAACAATATCCAACTCTCCATATATCATGGTATTCCCAATCCAAAACTCTATCACAATTACTCATGATTCACTATCAACATATACACATGATTATCCAATCAAAATAACAATGGGAGCACAATAATATATATCAAGAGGCACTTTTTAAAATTGCAATTAAAAAAAATCATCTCTCTTGTTCCAAATTTCACAATGCATTTTTACCATTATTGATGCAAGATTTATCAAATAATGTCATCCTTTAAACAAGGAATTCAAAATCACTCACAAGCATGTTACAAGCATGCGAATAAGTGAAAAATGATTACCTCTCACCAAGCAATACCTAACCACAGGAAGCGAAGCCAAAAGCTCCAACCACAAGCACAATTCAATATACAATCACTACATAATATCACCACATATTAGTTTCACAGCTAATCAAGTGGTTTATCAAGCAATTAGAGGTACTAAGACACCCTCTTAGCTCCCATTCTTATCAAAATTTCAATTCAACCTTTTGAATGACAAATTTCAATACCATAAAGGCCAACTAATTCAATTAGGTCAAACAATAACCTTTAATCATACCAATCAAGCCAAATCATCAATCTCTATGCTTAGGCTCCAACCTTAAAACACACATTTTCAATTTTTCAAGCTAACTCAACATTCTAAATCGATTAAACATCAAGTTTAACTTATATTAGCATAACCCTATCATTAGAACTCATTTTAATTACCACATTATCAGAAATTCATCAAACTCTAACTCAATCACCAAATCCTAACTCAAAATCAAATATAATTGCAAATATAACATAACTAAACCGATGAAATCTCTTATCTAGACTAGATAAACTCAATTTGTTCGGTCAAAACTTAATCCATTTTGAAATCACAATAACACCCTAATTTTCAACTTTTGAAAATCATGAAAATCCAAGAGACAAAAAAAAAGTAGAAAATGGATAAGAATATTACGAGTGTTCTTAAGCTCAAAGGTGCTCCTACAACCTCAAAATGACGAAACCCAAACAAAGAATCTGGCCACCAACCCAAAACTCCCGCCTTTTTAAATGTTGTCATGGGTAACCAGAGCTGGTTAGGCAAACCTTTGACTTATGGGTTTGGTGGGTTGGGTTGGAAATACTAGCTTCCTAGAGGGTTGACATTTAGCTTTTACGTTTTTTTTTTACTTTGTTCAGCTTTTACAAAATTTTAACTACAATATACCCAATCAAATAATGAAAACCACAAACATCCAAATGATATATTAAAACTACAAAGTCTCCGCATAGAAGCATTATACATACACCTCCATACTTAGTTCATCATATTACAATTATAAAAGCATAAAACAATCGAAATCAAATATAAATAAAATTTTTCAAATCAAATGTTCACAAAAAGAACAACCAAACTATCTTTTGATCTTGAGCTAATCATCGTCTGGAATAATGATATTTGAAGCATAGTCATAAGGCATTGGTTTATTGGGTTTGCCAGCTTCCTTTTCCTTAAATTCATCTACCACAAATAAATAATAATAAAGCAAAATGAAAGAGATGTATAATGTTAATTAAAAAAAATTAAAGATATATGATAGAAAAGGATAAATGGGTAAGTTTATTGTGAAAATTTGTGAACCTATGTTAAAAGCTTATTCACTGGTCACTGTATTGATTAGAATGCTTAGAATATCACAAGCAATCTTTGAGATGAGGAAATCGAGCCGACTTAGACTTCCGTATTCCAACACATACAATTTATCAAACATATGAGGATCAAGTGTTGCTTCTTTGAAATAATAGTCTTGTTCAAACTTTTCTGATGTGGAGTCTTTGCTCCTACATAGAAGATAGTCCTACGTTATATAAATAAATCATTACTAAAGTGACAGTTAAAAGAAGACATTTAGCTATTGAATTAAGAACTTACCGAAAAAGCAACATAGTATATCCCTACAAGAACGACTTGCACCATCATGAGTAGATTGGTGTGATGTTCTTGGCATGTAACAATAGGAATCGACCATGAAGATGATCCCAAATTTCTATACTGATTGTGTATTATCTAGGTTTTTATAACTGGATATAAAGGTTAAACGACTGGCTTCAGATTAATTAAGGGTCTGGAGGATGAAAAGAAAGGAAAGGAAGAATGAAAATGTTATTCTACCAAACGTAGAAAAAGTAAGGGCAAAATGGTTATTTTGAAAAAGTAAGGAACTAAAGTGTCATTTTGAAAAGTAGAGGATCGAAGTGTTATTTTAAAATAGGGATCTAAGGGTAAATTCAAAATTTTTGTGATCAAATTGTCATTTTGAAAATTTAATGGTATTTTGGTAAATTTGAGGAAGTAAAAGGATATTTTGGTAAAGTTTGATCAAAATATCAGAAAATTTCATAAGACACCGAAAGATAGAGAAAAATTCACTGATAAGTAATTGAGGCCTGGTTATGGTTAAAATGACAAAAATAACCTTTAGGGAATTTTAAAGGTTATTTAATATTTAGTTATTTAATAAATTTTAAGCCAAATATAATTATTTAAATTATCCAAAGGCTTCAAAAATTTGTTTTTAAAGTGGGGAAAAATAGCTTATGATATGCCCTATTTTGCAAAATTGATTTGAAGAGAAAGTTAGAAACAACTTGCTGGAACGAAAGGAAAAGGCCCAGAAAAATCCTGAATTAGGGTTTTCTTTGAAAATTAATTAAAGGCATTCTCGAAATCAATTTAATGAGAGAGAAATCATAGAAGTATTAGATGAATTTTGAAAATTTTTAATGACCTTGAACTGGTCAAATGATCAGGGGTTTCTTGAAAATCATTTCCAGAAAGAAATAATCAGATAAAGTAAGGATAAAGCAACTTTCATCTTATAAAGTAGATTTGTGGGGTATATGTAGTGCCACTTGTACTCTTCTTATGTAAAGAGGAAAAGCAAGAAGAGATATTACAACAAGTGGTAGATTATATAAGTGTAAAGTTGTTTTATTAGTGTAATTGAGCCCCACATGATTTAAGACCACATGTGCAGAAATTTTAAAAGGTTCAGAGCCTTCTTGAAGACCATATTTCGTGCAACACATAAGAGAAGAGAAAAGAGGAAGATGAAGAAGAGAGGGAGAAGGAAAAGAGTCAAAATCACCAAGAAATCAAGGTCAGTTGGTGTTTTGATGCAAAAGCTTCCATATTTCATGCTTTCTAGCCTTCCTCTTCATTCATATGAATTTATTTTTGAGATTTATGATGTATTTTGCTGCTTACAAGTTTAGGTTTTTGTTAGAGAGAACGAGAAAAAAGTGGGATTTAGAAGCAATAGATGTTAGAAATCAACTTTATGCATGATTTGGAACATGTTGATGGTTTGTTTGAGTTGATTTGAGCTTGTATAAAATTTTTGGTATAAAGTCACTATTCATGAGGTGCTTCATGAAATTGGTCTGCATGGAAAAAGATGTTTTGATGTTAAATAATCATGGAAATGTGGTTTTGAAAGGTGATTATGCATATATATGGAGGTAGAAATTGAAAAATAACATGTTTGCAATTTTTCTATCACATTTCAGTCTGCAAGGGTTTTGCATGAAGGAGTGTGATTTTGTCAATTTCAATGCTTCCAATGGATTTAGAATGCAAATTTGTATAGGGAAGAAGTGAGAAAATAATTTTGGAAGCATTGGAACCAATTTTGATAAAGTTAAAAAGTTTGAAACCCTAAGTTGTCAATATTGGGCTTTATATATTTTTAAGTTGTTATGATGCTTGGGAAATGACTTGCTATTAATGCCAAAGGCATTATAAATTGTGTAGGAGAGTGAATTACAAAGGAATATTTGCAAAGTGTAAATGTTAAGCTACTAAAGTCAATTGAAATGTCAAATTATTAAGATAGTAAATTCTCTAACTTTTACATTTACATTACATTTGATTGTTGTGTATGTTGTTTAGCCATAATTGATGTGGGTTGTAACCCAATGACATGTAAATCCTTATTTGTGCATGGTTGTAGCTATGCAAAAACTTGATGTACCTTGGCCTTATGCAATGAATGCTAATGTGAGAAAATAAGGTTTCATTAATGTTTTCATTACATGTGAATGTTATATATTGATAATCATGCATGTTGATGTGTTAGTTTGAGTTATTTGCTATTAGGATTTCTTTGAAATCTCATTCTTTCCAATGATTAGGTGGGTGGCTTCCAAATCTTGTAGAAAAACTTGTACATGTTGAAGCATGTTACTATATGTTGCGTATATTGACTTTTTGGAGAAATGTATGCTAAATTCTTACAACATAAAGTATGTGACATATGCTGTATAAATATGCCAAGTATGCTAATTAATGATATTATGATATGAAGTGCATAAAAAGAAAAGATTTGAGCACGCCAAAACTAAGAAAAGGGTCCAACATCCTTTGTTAAAGATCTAACTTGAGGTAATGATAACATAGGACAAACCAATTTCAAATGACTTGAAATTTGTCAAAAAAAAAAATACTACGCATTTCAAGCTTTAAAATGAGTTGAAGTTTATTAAATTTGGATTTGTATGTAAAAAGTTATAGTTTTCCAAAGTTAAGGAAAAAATCTGGAAAATTGAAAAATGATCAAATGAATAGTAAATGTACATGCAATAAACTGTATTAATTGAGTAAGTAATTAGTCAAATGAGTTTTTTTCCCTATAAAAAATTGAATAAGCTTTATTTAGAGACTTGAACAACTTGATTTTTGTTTTTTTAGAATTAATTAAGAATTTTCAAACTTAGTCAAAATTTTCAAGTTTCTAAATGAAAAGTAACTCAGGTGAGAAATTTTGAATTTTACTTAGATGACTAATTCTAGTTTATATGATAGTTCCAAATAGTTTAGTTAAGGTCTCTAAAATATAATAAAACTAAATAAGGAAGGTGTGACATGTTGAAAACATAGTATAACTTTGTCCTAATATTTTCAATCTTCTCATGACAATATATAGGATCATGCTGTGAATAATAAAACTTGATTATCTCAAACATCATGCTTAGATCAAGAATGATTGCAAGTGCAAGAACCACTCTAATATTTACCAAACTTTAAGCATTCTCACAATCATATCTTTAACGACAGGATCATTTTTATGCATATATTCATTTAACAATAACTCAATTTTTGATGTGTGCATGAAATACATGTTAGGAGGTGGATGTGATGACCCAAAAATAAACGCCACAACTGTTGCAAATTGGCTCAATAAATTGCATATTTCATTTGCTCAAGACCACTCTTGATCTGTCTGATTATGTAAATAATTGCTATCATTGAAAGCTAAATCAGCAAAAGCATGACAATATTTGATAGCACTTTGAAGCATTGAATGTGTTGAATTCCAACTAGTTGCAACCTCTATCTTCAATCTTGTGGCATAATCAAGACCTCTAATTTGTTCAACAAACCTATTGAAGTTGATTATCCTTGCCTATGATGCCCTTACATATCTAATGTTCTCCCTAATTTTATGCACAACACAATTGCTACCTTCAAACCTTCCAGATTATGCGATTTAAGATGTGGGCACAACATTCCACATGAAAAATTCTCCTTTGCATATAAAGACACTGTTCAAATTCAGCTTATATTTCAATAAATTTGCATACTATCATTCGCCGAAGCATTATCCAAAGTTATAGAAAATACTTTATTCTCAATCCCCAAATCTTCCAATATTTCATACACCTGTTTAGCCAATTCAAACCTAGTGTGTGGAGGCTCCATGTGTTTAAACACAATATTTTAATATTAAGAATCCCTTTTCATCAACAAAATGAGCAGTTAATCAAATATAACTTGTAGAAGTTATTTTAGTCGAATGATCAGCACTTAAACATACTCTATTAGAACTATTTGCTAGCACTTTTTTTTTTTTTGCATATTTGCCTTTTGATTAAGATAAATGTTCAAAACATCTACCACAGAAGTTTTTCTACTAATGGTCCTACAATTAGGATTAACATATTTATATGATTCCCTTATTACTTCATACTCAATAAAGGAATAGGGAAGATCATGTTGAGCAATAAGCCTAGCAATAAATTTGTTATGATCAATTTGTCTACTTGTCACATTCCCAACTTGGTATTACATTTGATTTGAACAGTTTATTCGTTTTCTTCTTATTTCTTAAAAATAATGATTTTAATGGATATAAAGTCTACAACAAAAATAATCTGACTTATTACTTTTAAAACATATTTTTTTATTTAGAAATCGTTATTTAAAAAATAAAATTTGAACCGTGAAAATCAGAAGATCTGAACGCATTTACTTGTGAGATTGGGTGCATTGGCTATTTGAAAAAAAAAAACAAAAAAATGAAAGAAAAGAAACGGTAGGGAGGGAGAGACTGGGTGTTTCTAGACACTTCGCTTGGAGTCTTTGGCGCCATCCTATAAATTCCCGGAATCCGATCTCGCGTCTTCGCCATCAAAAAGCTACGCATTTTGCTTAGAGGGAGAGAGGGAGAGAATGTCGTACCTGCTGCCGCACCTTCACTCTGGTTGGGCCGTCGACCAGGCTATTCTCGCCGAGGAAGAACGCGTCGTGGTTATCCGCTTCGGCCATGACTGGGACGAGACTTGTATGCAGGTATCTGTGAACTTATTCTTCTTTTATCTCATTTTAAATTCAACGACCATATATCAGATGATGATTCGTGGAATATGTATGACTAAGGTGACTTGATTTTGGTTGAAGAATTTGATTGTGAATTAATGAACGCAGATCCCTCTGTTTATATGTTGTTCATCATTGTTTGTTTTATGTTTTGAAGGATGACAATTGACGAAGGAAGCTATAATCTGAAATAAGGTAGACACAGAGCCTACCTTTGGTTCCTCTGAAATAAGCTCTGGTCTGAAATAAAGGTAGACCTATTAATTGGATTCAGTTTGGTTGTTGTGTTGATTCCTCTGCATTTTGGTTTTTGAGAATTACTATCATATCTTACTGGGAAACCCAAGAATTGCAATATTAAAAACTCTGAAAGATTAGAACTGCTACAAGGTTGCAAAATATGTTTCTTGATGAGAACGTGTTAATTATTGATGCACATGTGCTGTCTTAGTTTTTAGGTTTTTAACTTGGGATTTCAGTTTGTGTGTGTGTGTGTGTGTGTGTGTGTAGTGTCCTGTTCTTCATTGATTCTCTGTCTCTTGTGGAAATAGAGAAGCCTTAATCAACTTGTGGTGAGGAGGGATAGCGATTTTTATTGCTTGATTATTGCTAGTTCGATTATGGATCGATGTTGTTGATTTAAATGGACATAGAGCCAATTAGTACAGCCTGGGAAGATCCTATTAATCCAAACAAATCAATGATTTTTAGGTGAAAATCCTTTAGAAAACTCGAACAAGGATTAGAGTAACTGCAAAGCATAACAATGAATGAATAAATAAATTTTTAGAGAGCTTTGAAAAATCATAATGGTAATATTATTCACACTTCTTCCTGCCTCATGAAGGTGAATTTGTTGAACTCAAAAATAAAAAAATAAAAATCTTTTGAAATTAATCAATTGCTCCTATTTAAGACCTCTATTTCTCTTCCCGCCTGGACTGGTATGTTTATGCTCAATAATGTTCCCCGATGTTCAATGACCTTAAGATTGTTCTGTACATATTTGAATCAAAAGCATTTGCTTTTCTCTCTATAGCTTTAGACTGGCATGCTGAGTCTTGGAGACGATCAATCATTCATTTTCCGGAAGCCCACTCATTTTGAATACATTGACATGCTTCTTGCTCAAAATCAAAAGGAAACTATTTTTTGCTGGAGTTTGCACGATATTTATAGGTTCAATTATGGCTAACTTCATAGATGAATTTGGAAGATATGTTTGTATTCCTGCTAGTTAAAGCACTGCTTTTTTGCCTTGTTGCTCTCTTTAACCCTATGTTTGGATGGGTAGAAAATTAGAAAGGAAAGAATGCTAGGAGAGAGAACTCTCAATAGAGAAATTTATTGAACACACCCCCTCCCCCCCAAAAAAAAAAGAGTCTTCCTCCCTCCATCCAAACGTAGCATAAATGTTCACGAGATATCTCTTTCTAATCCAACTATCTAAAACTGCATACCAATTGTTACCTAATCATTTGACTAATATATATGTTGACATCAGATGGACGAGGTGCTGGCGTCGGTTGCCGAGACGATTAAAAATTTTGCAGTAATTTATGTGGTTGACATCACGGAGGTTCCTGATTTCAACACAATGTATGAACTGTATGACCCATGCACTGTGATGTTCTTCTTCAGGAACAAGCACATCATGATAGACCTTGGAACTGGGAACAACAATAAGATTAATTGGGCTCTCAAGGACAAGCAAGAGTTCATTGATATTGTTGAGACAGTCTATAGGGGTGCTAGGAAGGGACGTGGTCTGGTAATATCTCCTAAAGATTACTCTACCAAGTATCGCTATTGAATTAGCATTCAAGTTATTTTGATTTGGATGAGTTGACAAAACATTTGAGTGATAATAGCCACTGTAAAAAAAACAGAGAGTGAGATAGCTTTTATCTTTGTTGCCTTCCAATAGTTGCATGTGAATTACTTAGCTAGATTATGATATTATTTGCTGTTTAGTTCCCTCTCTAGTTGTTTCCGTTCTTAAGCTTGATTTAATTGTAATTTTCCCTAAAACTATTTTAAGAACATAAAAGCAAAAAATAGAAAACAGAAACAAACATCCTTTTAATTGTTAATTACTTTGTTCTATAAAATTTATATTTTCATTAATAACGATCATGCTACGGAAGCAAATTATGAGTTGGCAAAAAATTAGTGGAGTAAATTACATCTGCACCCTTCACTTCACCACTTTGGATTTGCTAAACAAATAGGGAAAATTGTCCCCCTGAATTTGCAAAAGGAGAAATTAGGAAGTGGGTATCAATTTGTCGTTTTAAAATTTTAGTACTTTTACAAAAATGCCCCTCGTTTAAAAAGAAACGATGAAGTTCACCTCGCTCGGTAGTTGTTTTTTGAGGCTACTAAATTTGTTTCTAAAATTGGAGTTAAGTTGATAGACGTGGGATTTTGGTTTCCTAAAACTTTGAGACCTAAACCACTTTGACGCTATAATGCATATAAGTATATGATACATGTAATCATGTAATGTTGTACTTAATGACAACACTTATAATACGAATGATAACATTTGTAAGTGACCATTTCAATGATAGAACTCACTACTGTAATTGATACTTGTTATTGAAATTATCAATACCTTTATAAATGTTACAAATTGTATTACAAGTTCCCATACTCTTATCCAATTAATTCAATCTTTGGAAATATGAATTTGTTAATTGTAATAATAAATGTTGTTATTGAAATGATCATTACATTTATAAATGCTGTCATTTTGTATTACAAGTGTTGTCACTAAGTAAATCATGTCTTCTTCCATACAAAGTTTAACTCTTTATGAGAAAAAGTTATTTTAAATAAGTATTGATTATTTAATTACGTTGGTTCATGAATCAACTTATGGAATCTATAAATCTAACTTGTGGTTGTGAATTTTTATTGATGATGTGTTGTTTCAAGAGATATCACTTCAAGATATTTATTCATTGCTGTCTTGGCTTAGTAATGAGAGTAAAATATATACTCAAGGATCTTCATTGTATTTTTCAGAAAATTTGACGATTAACTCAACTTGCACCTTGTAAATAAGTATCTAAAGTCTCATCAGATTTGGATTGTCCAAAATGGTCTAGATTTTATTTTTTTTAAAATAATTATTTTAATGGGTATAAAATACCATTCAATTTTGAAATTCCAAAAAGGTCACTTTAATTAGGAATATGAGATTTTAATATTTGTCCAGAAACATGACATTGCCCTTGAGATTATTTAAAAGCAGGGGAAGGCAGGCGTAACACTTTGAGTAATGAGATTAACAACACTTCTAATCATTTTTATAATTTCGGCAATGCTATTTACAACTGTTTTTAATCACTTCATATCTTAGGGGAAATTCAATTAGAGATCATTATTTAAATTGTTTTAAGTCATTGACAACTTCTCCAAACATTTTTACAACTTCAATAGCATAATTGACATTTTTTTTTACATTATTTTAAGTTATTTTCTACAAAATAATGAGTTATGCAATGCATAAGAATGAATTTATTAATTTCATTACTTATGTAGGAAACGATATAAACTTTAAATAATGACCCCTTGACCCTTGATTAAACCTCCCTTTTGAAGTGATTAAAAACAGTTATAATTGATTTTATCAAAGTTATGAAAATAGTTAAAGGTGTTGTTAATATTATTCCAAATGTAGGAAATGCTTGAATAATGTAAAAGCATGAGTTGTTAATAGCCTTGCTGAGGTTGTAAAAGTTTCTGAAGATGTTGTCAATATCATTGCAAGTATTAAAAATAACTTAAGTAATGACCTCTGATTATAAATTATGAAAATAACTAAAAGTGTTTTCAATTTCATCATTTAGAGTGTTGTGCTTGCCTTCCCCTTCTTTTGAGAAGTATCAAAGGTACTTTCATCTTTTTTGATAAAAATTAAAATTTTAGATTCCTATCGTGTGATTAATGTGTTCTTTTGCTTATTAAAGTGACTTTTTGGAATTTTAAAGTTGTATTTTTGGTATTTTTATAGGATTTTCCATAAAATAAATATAATCTCTTAATTATCACTTTTTAAAATTAATTTTTTATTTAAAAATTTTCAAAAAAAAATTAGACCGTCCATACCTGATGAATTTGGATAATTATCTTCAATCTTCATATAGACCCATCTTAAAATCTATTCTTGGATGTAACAATTCAGAGTACGGAATCCATAAAAATACCATAGAGATTGGTGAGAGCAGCGGGAGCGTGCCTATGTAACCAAGGCTAAATTTTGACTTTGGGAAGCATAGTGAGAAAGAGGCGTCAAAAGCTAAAACCAAGAGGCAAAAAGCAAGGGTCCAAAAGAAAAGTGTTAAGGAGAAAGGCCCTCACATGGGCCCAGTTTCAGAAGAAGGCCCACTAGATTTGCCTTCAACCCATGAGATGCAAAAGAAGGAAAAGAAGCAAAATAACAAAAGAGGACAAAACACAAGGCCCATCACAATATCACCAATCCAAAAACGAAAGCAAGCACTAAGAGTCCATCAAGTGGTATTTGGAGCAATTACTCAACAAGGGCCAACGGATTTGAACAAGATATAGGAGCAAGATTTCCAAAGCATGAATAAGGAGCCCAGGATGTCAAAAATAGTAGCAAACCCCACGGATTTTTCTGATTATACTGCAAATAACCACAGGAACCTTGAGCAAGAATTTATTGAATCTTTAAATGAGCCCCCT
>QFDD01004107.1:0-12027 GCA_006871305.1 Vachellia collinsii | reverse complement strand
TAAAGTGGCTCCCCTCTCTTTCATGCAAACTGGCATGCACTGTTGTACACACTCCCCACCCGTCTCTCCATTCAAGTTCGCCCTCGTCGTCATCGTCAATAAGCATATCAGAAACAAAGCTATGGTTTTCTTAATGTCACTCATAGAAAACATCATTCTCTTTGTACAAGTAAGAGGGTATGGACTTGTGTTGGGTTACGTCGTTTGTTGTCCGCCTCTGTACATTAGATGGAGGATGAAGAAAGGTGGGAATTCAAAACTTAGATAATATGTAGTCCTCACGTTTTCAATTGGCCATGAGCAAAACTCGGTTCAGATGTGAGGCTGATTAATTAGCCAAATATTAGTTTTGTGAATATAGGTTCATATTTTTCTAATAAAACTTGTAAATAGTTAGCTATAAAACATATAACCAGTTTAATGAATACTTGTCTATATATTCTAGAATCTAAATCAACTCGGCCCAGATTTCATGCCTTCATGGAGGAACAAAGAGGCCCATAATGTAGGGGCAAGAATTCTCAGCCCTTGTATATCATTTGTTATGACGTTTCAACTTTCAAGTCCATGCTTCTTAGTACAGCCCAGTTCAGTAGCTAGCCTACAAGGGAACAATTTTATTAAGGACTCAAGCTTCAATATCAGAAAACTTACCAACATGCAGTTTCTAAGCCTCATCTAAATGCTTCTGCTCGTACGTACGTGCCTGATCAAATATGGAATAACATATGGAACGTCCTTATTCTTGAGGATTTGTAAGTGTCGACCAGGTTGTCTGTCGTTAATGAAAGTTGGCCATTTAGTCTCAGAATTTGTTTGTCAATCCTTGATAAACACATCAAATACATTGTCATGTGGTCTTTCATGCCTCTGCCTCTAGTATGCCATAGAGTCCTTTGAAACCATTCACTTATTACTCAACAGTTAGATATTGAAAACAACAGGTTTCTGTTCGACTGGCCTTTAAACAAGTCCAAGACAACAACATGTGACAACTTATGAGTTATGAACTCTTGTCTCTCAATAGGCCCCAGCATGATCACACATATCCAATGGATCTCCAAGCAAACTTTCTTCTATATATACTGATTTTTGCAGGCATTCTGAAGCAACACAAATCTTTCACATCCTCAAGCATCAAAACTCAAAGCCTTTTCATAACACAAAGCAATGGGTTTTCGCCTGCCAGGTATTAGAAGGGACTCTTCATTTTCAAGAAACCTTGCATCTTCAAAAGGTGGCAATGTCCCAAAAGGCTATCTTGCAGTGTATATTGGGGAGAAAATGAAGACATTTGTGATTCCCATTGCGTACTTGAACCAACCTTCATTCCAAGACTTGCTGATTCAAGCTGAAGAAGAATTCGGTTATGATCATCTCCAATGGGTGGCCTCCCAATTCCTTGCGATGAAGATGCCTTTGAGAATGTAATTTCTTACTAGAATAGGTGTTAACAAACTATTGCGTAGATCAAATTGACAGACAGCTCAGTGATCACTGACTAGTCGACACAATTTTGTAAAGTAGGAAAGTACTTACAACGTATAGGATTTTTCTTATCCTTCTTTCTTGGAATTGGGAAATCACTCATCTGAATATGAAATAGTTAATGCAAGTTTCTATAATTTACCCCCTCAAATCTCATCCAACTCTTACAATCAAAGGTATTAAGCTGTTGCGTTGAATAATTTCTCTCCTCAGTGATTTATAGCACGAAATTTCTTTGGATGTTGTTTTGCGTGAGATATTTGTGGACCAACCATCTTTGCTGTATTTGGGTCATTAAAGTAAATCATATGTGACAAGAGATAATTTTTTGTCCAAAAAATGCAAGACATGATATGAAAGCTCAAGTTAATATAGGAACCTGTAAATAACAGATAATTGCCTCGCTTAGCCATTGCCAGTTTTTTCTGGATCTCATAGTATGTGATTTACTTGTCTCAATACATCAGCACCATATTGAACATTAATAATTGGTTAGTAATCTCTTTATTTTTATATGTTAAGTGATACTTCAAATCTCTCAGTAAAAGCATCATCATTGAGCATCACATGAGCTGGTTATAACTTATTAACTGTATACTCTGACAAACCCAACTAACATTTTAATCTCGCAAATTCATTAATATATTTCCTTATGTTTTATCATGCCTGTAAAACAAATTTTAGGTCTTGAATCTCTACCACTTCAAAATTTTAGGCCTTGAACTGTATATCATGTGAAAGAGGTTACAACTGATATGATAGCTGTTGACTGTAAAAGCAGGATCTACTAGTGGTAGAAATACCAAGATGAATCAAAGTGATGTTACAGCATGTTGGCAACATAAGAAGGCGGTAATTCAATTACGTAAACAATAACTAGTTTCAAAGCTTTATATAGCTCTTGCTATTTCATTTTCAAATAATAACACAAGAAGTTGGTGCAGAAGCCTCTTTAGGATTCCAAATAAATGCTTTTTTAGATGAAGGATGTGTTTGAGCAACATGACAAATCTAAAGTGTAGAAATTAAAAGAGATCGTAACCTTACAGAAAAGGTTGTATTGAGTTGAACTGCTTAATACTGAAAATGTTCAGAGATCAAAGATATGTCCTGGGTAAACAGGTGATAATCAAAGTCACTACTATATTTCTCATTGAAATGGTAATTTTTCCTCCCCAAGAAAGGTGGGAAAAAATATTTACGCCATAAGAATTTGCTGACACTACAATAATGTTTTGACTAAGCACTAATCTAAGTCAGCCATAAATGCAACCTAAACAATGACTTTTCAGCAACCGTTCAAGCAGGAAGTTATATTCTCTAAGTCAGCCTCTTTAGGATTCCAAGTAAATTCCTTGTTTAGATGAAAGATATATTTGAGCAACTTTACAATGTAAAGTGTAGAAATTATAAGAGATCATAACTTTGTGAAAAAGAGTGTATTATTATTCATCAATTTTTAACTGCATAAACTACTCATGCTTAGAGCTCAGAGATGTTTGCTTTGGGAAATCAGAGATGATTCATTCAAGTCACTGTCTATATATTTCTCATTGAGATGGTCACTTTTCCTCCACAAAAATGGTAGGAAAAATCCATGTTATTGTTTACACTACAAAATTGTTATGACTAATCACTAATCCATGTTAGCCATAATTGAGATCAAAACAATAACTTGTCAGCAGCCATTCAAGAAGGAAGTTACATTCTCAAAGGCATCTTCAGTGCAAGGAATTTTGAGGCCACCCATTGGATGATCATAACCAAACTCTTCTTTGGCTTGACTCAACAAGTCTTGAAATGAAGGTTGATTCAAGCATGCTACAGGAATCACAAACCTCTTCATTTTCTCTCCAACATAGACAAGATACCCCGTTGGCATGTCGACTCCTTTTGAAGATGCAAGGTTTCTTGAAAATGAAGAAGACCTTGTAATTCCAGGTGAAAGAAATCCCATTAGTTTTTATGAAGAGAAAAGTTTCTATAGCTTTGTGGATAAAGGAAGGCTTTGTATTTTGATGGCTTCAGGATGAAGTTGTCTGTGTTGCTTCTAAATGCTTGAACCCATAGGTATATATAGATAAAAGGGCATGTAGAAAACCATTATCAATGTGATGATATCAGATCCTATTGGCAGACAGGGGCTCAAGCTCACAAGAGGCCACATGATGTTGTCTCTGAGGTCTTTCTCAAGGACTAACCAGTGTGTTTGATCAAATTAATTACATGATTTTTTTTGTCAGTATGAACCACAATTTAAAGTCCACCAACTTGTAAGCAAGTCCTCGTGAGAGTGCTTCAGAGTTTTTTCTACCATCTATTGGGGCCAAACTTCATGTACTCTCACAAGGTGTTGTCTCAATGGTCTTTCTCAAGGGTCAACTTGTACCTTATAAGGAATACAACCGATGTGTTTGATTTGATCAGATTAATAATACTATTTCAAGTCGGTATGAACCACAATGCAATATTCACCGACTTGTAAGCATCTCCTCGTCAGAGTGCTATAAGATTGGTCCTATTGTTAGGCTAACATTCTTATCATTTACCAAAGATATAAATGCAATTATTGCCAAGAGTTTTTTCTGCAAAATTAATGGGGCCAAACTTCATGTACTCCCAATAGACGCTGCTTAAAATTTAACAGACATCAAATTGTGGTTCTTACTAGCTAGAAATCTATCAATTATGTTTCTCTTTCTTCCTTCCATACACATCAGTTTCATTTCAAGACAAGAGCATGTGAACCCTTGTGAGTTTTCAAGCTCTTGTTTATCAGTAAGCCCAACTTCATCAATCATCCAAGTAGCCAACTATTTGATGCTTATCATTGTATTTATATAACTCATTCTTGCGGGGACTCAGAAGCAACACAAATCTTTGACATCCTGAACCATCAAAACACAATAGTTTCCTCCTCGCATAAAAGAAAAAAGAACAATGGGTTTTAGCTTAACTGGAATTAGAAGGCCTTCCTTTTCTGCAACCGAATCTTCTTGGAAGACAGTGGATATCTCAAAAGGCTACCTTGCAGTATATGTTGGAGAGAAATTGAAGCGCTTTGTTATTCCTATATCATAGTTGAATAAACCTTCATTCCAGGAATTACTTACCCAAGCTGAACAAGAGTTTAAGTTGGCTATGATCATCCAATGGGTGGACTTACGATTCCTTGCAGAGAAGATGTGTTTGTAGAAATCACTTCTCACATGAAGGGACCGTGAATTGGGTTGAAGGAAAGTAAAATATTAGATCAGTTGAGGTCAATTTGTACAGAAGGGACTTCTAGTGATTTTTTTGGCCTTTCTTTGCTTTTAATCCTTATTCCTTCCTCTGGAAGTGAGAATTGTAAAATGAATGACACAAAATCATGACACAATTTTGCACAGACATGAATACGATTCTGTTACATTTTGTCTAACATCAATGTCTTGTAGCATATGCAATTTTTTTTCCTAGTAAAAGAATAAATTCTCAAGCCAGAAAATGCAAGAAAAAGCTCAAAATAGAACATAAAAACAAAGCCCCTGCAAAGAGTAACAGTGTGTGTGTGTGTGTGCGTACAGTCATGCTCTCTTTGCACATATGTCAGGAGAAGGAACTAAAAAGGGTCATCAAACTCTACCAGAGGGAATATCACTTGCACCAAACATGGAAGCTACCCCACTTTCTCCTAAATAGTATAAGCCAGTTGTCGGTATTTTATGACAGGTTCTTTGGGTTACTGTTCAGAGCAGCATAAACCAAATATATCTCATCACCACATGAGGTTCTATCGATAGATGCTCCATCTTATTCTACCAATACAGGAAATTTCAGGAGCTAAGTCATAAGTTTCATTGATTCGTCCTTCATACGAGCCAATCAGCATCATCACTAGAACTTGTTAATATGTTAATGAGGTCATTACAAAACAATTTGTTATCAACAAATCGTTTGTTTAAATTTTAACTCTGCCGTTATTGTATTTCGTCTCTTTGTATCTATTACCAAAGGTACTTTAATCTTCAACTGAATCCCTTACTGCCCAGAGATGATGCGTAAAAGGTAAAAGAAGCGTATGTCATTAGAAGATGATTTTTGGCAGTTTAAGAAATGTCTCCAAACCTTTCTGTATAAAAAATTTTACGATTAAACAGTCCTACAAAATCATGTAATTATTTTTAAATCCCGTGGAATTGTCAATGCACTAAGATAGGGTTGTAACTAACAACTCCATCTCAGTGTGTGGAGTTATTTACGGGACTTGACTTGAAAGTAAATACACAATTTCATGAAACTGTTTCATGGGACCTCATCGTAATTCTCCCTTTTTTTTTCCTTTCCTGCCAACTATTGGGAGCCAAACTTCATGTACTATCACTAGGTGATGCTTAAAATTTTATGAACATAAAAGTAGTGGTCACTAGCTAGAAATCTGGCAATTGATGTAGCTTTTTGCCTTCCTTTCAAACACACCTGTTTTATTTCATGTACGGTGCTTGATTGTCCTTGAGATGAGAAAGACCTCTAAGACAACATGAGGCCTCTTTGTGATTTTTAAGCTCTTGTCTTCAAATGGAACCCACTTCATCAATCATTCAAGAGCCAACTATTTCCTACTCATCCTTGTAGCTATATATATATATATATATATTCTCATATTTGCAAGCATTCACAAGCAACAGAAATTTTTTCCCAAACATAAGCATCAAAACAAAAGGCTTCTTACTCATAGAAACATGGGTTTCCGTTTACTTGGAATCAGAAGGACTTCTCTTCAACAAATCCTGCATCTTCAAAAGTAGTCAATGTGCCAAAAGGCTATCTTGCAGTTTATGTTGGAGATGAAATGAAGAAGTTTATTATTCCTGTAGCATACTTGAATCAACCTTCATTTCAAGACCTCTTTGAGTCAAGCTGCAAAAGAGTTTGTTTATGACCATCCAATGGGTAGCCTCACAATTCCCTGCAAAGAAGAGTCCTTTGAGAGTATAATTTCTGGCTTGAGCGAGTGTTGACAAGCTGTTGTTTTGATAAGACTAACAACGTAGTGATTAGTCAAGAGAGTTTTGTGAGTAAAGTAGGGAAAATCTTGTAGTATATAGATTCTTTTTTCCTTCCATCATTGGGAAGTGAAATTACTCATCTGAATGTGAATTATATGAACAGAGGTAATATCAGATTTTGTTATTTTCCCCTTAAATCTATATTATTTTCTTATTATGAAGATATTTCTAAATCCAACATATGATATCTGTTAGTATTGGGTCATATACAAGTCATGAAGTTCGCATGCATGGGAAAAATGAACCCTTCATCATGAAATCTAGAAACCAATTACAATACAGGTCACTTATGTTATTTACTACTCTCAACTAGTTTTAGAAGAGACTGTATCTTTCTTTCTTTCTTTCTTTTGATAAAAAAGACAATATCTTTGTTTCATGAATCAAATATGATCTTATCATGTCGCTATACTTGGTAGTTTGAAATTCCATTGCATTAATTAGAGCTTGCCCATAAATGTCCAGAAGAAAACAATATTGATACATGGTAAATTCTTTTAAATGTGATTTATGCATCTCTTCCTTGATTGAATAAAAGTACTTAGTGAACAAGAGAAATTGTATTTCATAGTTTTTGTCATAATGTTTGGGTATGAAATGCAAAAAAAAAAAAAAGAGGTATAATAATTTTTTCTTTTATCTTTTTATTGAGGGTGTTCTAAGATTTACCTGCATTTTAGTGCAGTAGCTTCTTTAGAGTTCAAGTAAATTCCTGTTTAGATAACAAATATGTTTAAGAAATAACTTTGAAAAATCTAAAGTGCGGAAAGTAAGAGAGAACATAACCTTACAAAAGAAGATAATATTGACTTATATTCATCAACTTAATACCACCAATGTTTAGATTTTAGAGATATCTGCTTGAAAAAATATGAGATAATAGACGTTACTGTTCATATGTTTCCTTCCCAAGAAGGGTAGGCAAAAATCTTTACACCATAAGAATTTTTTTTTTTTTTGTAGTGTAAGAATTGGCTTAGACTACAAAATTGTTTCCACAAATCACTAATCGTTGTCAGTCATAAATGAAGCCTAAACAATAATCTTTCAACGGCCGTTCAAACAGGAAGTTATATTCTCAAAGGCATCTTCAGTGCAAGGAATCGTGAGGCCTCCCATTGGATGATCATAACCAAACTCTTTCTCGGCTTGACTCAACAAATCTTGAAATGCAGGTTGGTTCAAGTATGATATGGGAATCACAAACCTCATCATTTTCTCTCCAACATACACTGCAAGATAGCCCTTTGGCACGTCAACTCCTTTTGAAGATGCAAGGTTCCTTGAAAATGAAGAAGACCTTCTATTTCCAGGTAAACGAAAACCCATTGGCTTTTCAAGAAGAGAAAGGCTTCAATAGCTTTGCAGGTAATGGAAGGCTTTGAGTTTTCTGATTGGCTTTTGGGTGGAGATATCTGTGTTGTTTCTCAATGCTTGAACCCAAAAGTATATATAGATAAAAGGGTATGTGGAAAACCATTATGTACGTAATAAGAACAAATCATATTGGGCAGACAAGGGTTCAAAGTTCACAAGAGGCCACATGATGTTGTCTCTGAGGTCTTTCTCAAGTACCAAATAGTACGCCTTCAAAGAATACAACTCATCTGTTTGATCAAATTAATTTCATGATATCTACTCAGTATGAACCAGAATTTGATGTTCACCAACTTGCAAGCATTTCCTCGTGAGTGTTGGCCCCATATGTTGGTTGACATTCATATCATTCACTATAGATGAACATGATATGTGAAATCACATCTTTTTCTGAAACGTCTTTCGTTTTTTTTTCATCTGAATGATTGATTAGTAGTTATTCTCTGTTAAGTGACCAATAGGAAATTCAATTTTCTTAGAAGCCCCAATTAAAGAACCACTCGAGGAAGATCTGCCGGCATAGTAACTTTGGAAGATCCCTAGATTTTTTACTTAATTGTGGAACTGTGTTTCCACTAATTTTCCTTGACTTGTGTCTTGTTTTATGGAATTCAGAGGACAGAGGATTGGTTTACAAAGACCCTGGATGAAAGGCAACCAAAAATAAAATATGGTGGATTCAAATGAAAAGTCCTTGTATATTTGATTAGAATTAATTTCACGTTTTCAAAGACAAAAACGCTCTAATAATGCTAGTTCTTTCTTTTTATATAACACAATCAACCAGTTGAGGGGAAAAATCATGAACCACTTTTGGGTATGAAATGTACAAATATTTCCAATTTTCAAAGATAGTAATGTTTAAACCCAAATGTAGAAGAACAAACAGGGACCACAGTTTTATGAAACAGTTGCGTTTCAGTTATGGTTTATGAATGTTTAACTGCTTAATCCCTTTGATCTTCTGATTGGATGATGAGATTTGCACGAAAAGAAAAGGAAAGAAGCATATACGGTAAATCCTTATAAATTTCTCATTGAACTGCACGTTTTCCTTGCCAAGGATGCCGAGGAAAAAAAATTTTGCATCAAGAATTTGCCTACTTCACAAAACTGTGTTGGCTAAAAACTACTTTATGTCAGTCTTATCCAGAAAGCAACTAATCAACAGGATCCATTCAAATGAGAAATGATACTCTCAAAGGGTTAGTCTTCGCATGGAATTGTGAGGCCACCCATTGGATGATCATAACCAAACTCTCTCCAACATAGACGATAAGATAGGCCTTTAGCATGTGGACTCCTGTTAGAGATGAATTCCTTCTGATACTAGGCAAACGAAAACCCATTTTTTTCTATGTTAGGAAGAGAATATTCTCGGATGGTTTTATGGGTAAGAATGTATCCCTTAACTCTAGATTTGAAGAATTTGTGTCGCATCTGAATGAATGAAACTATGAGTAAATATAAAGATGAATGGATAAGAGAGAAATGGCTTTCTGATGAGAATAGAACCTCTTGGTAGACAAATATTCATAGCTCACACGGGATCACATGCACTAATCTTAGATATGTTTTTGTCAAGTATCAATTAGTATCTTTTTGAAATATCAAAATGTGTGTTTGGGAGTGATGTGGGGAAGCAATATTAATGAATAAACATGTCATGTCGAGTTAGTATGAACAACCACAATGTAATGTTGGGAAAATCATATAATACCAAGGGACAAACTTGATCTGTGAAACCAAGTCTCTTGCTGACTCAAACATTTCATGTTTAGGTCTGTATTTAAAACTTAAAAGTACTTGGACACATTAGGAATTTGGTTTCAACCAGTTATGATTACCGCATACATACACTTCCGTTGACTTTTATTGTGTCATAATTCATACATGTTCAATGTTGTTGGGAAACCTGTCCAGGTGAAAGTTTTAATCGTCTTGAGTTTCGAAGTCATAAAGGTTGCTATTATTCAATAGTCTAGATTCTGATTCATAAAGGAGAGAATCTGCTCCAAGAATCTGTCAAGGACATGGAATTTCAGAGCAGTCAGAACAATGGAATATATATACTTACTTGCATAAAGAATGACTTCATTAAAACCTTATAAGATGGGATTAAGTTAACCTGGATTTTAATATTATCAAATTCTCAGCAACAGAAAACAAATTAGAGAAATATCACCATCAATGTTTCAGGGAAGAAAAAAATCAATGCTTCCTGTATTCTGATCCTGTTGTCATTTGTCTTCCTTGTTGTGCATTATTGATGAGTAAAAAAAGAAAAAGTGAGGGAAAAAAATCCATACTAATCAAAGGCTTAAGTGGAGGGTTAATCATCTATGTCATGTTCACATGCATAGGTAAGTGTATTCTCACATATAGTCATTGGGGGTAGGGTGTTTTCTAAAATCATTCAATTCAGAAGAACAAGAATTCTATAAGATTAAAATTTTTGTTAAAAATTCTATGTTTCTTGAGTTCTTGAATCTTTCATACTTATGTTAAAAATTCTATGTTTTTTGGTAAAACACAATATCCTCTTATTGAAGGCAATCATGTTCAAGACACTGTCATGCACTAAATATGATCACATTTTTATGATTTTGGTGCCTGTATTTGATAGCTCAAATTTTCTATTTATCAAAGCCGAAATTTTATGTTGCACAAAATTTTCTTTAGGGCAAAAACACCAAATCTTTTTTTGTCCATGAAAATGAGATACCTGATACCTATTATTTGTAAATACTTAACATACAGAAAAGCAATATTATTAGGTGTTAGCAGAATGGGTTAGTTTTTCATAGCTTAGTTAATTTAGGTTTTAAATATTTGCTATGTGAGTTATTTACATTTAGTGTCTAACATTATTTCAAACAAAATTACCGATAATTACGTTTAAAAAAAAAGGTAACATTACCAAACTTTTCATTACAAATAAAAAAAGCATTAGCAAAAACAAAAACCCAAAAAAGATAGAAGGATCTTACCCAAGCCCTTCATTCTTTCCATATGATGTCCAATAATTGAAATTGAATATATTATCCCAAAAAAAAAAGAAATTAATGAAAGATAATCTCTTTCTAAGTGACATTGAACCAAAGAAATAGATTATCAAATTTCTAAGTGGCATTGAACCAAAGAAAGATAATCTCTTTTATTATATAAATATTGAAAGATAAACTATTGATTATGTCTGTATTACTTTTATTCTTTTACTGAACAATAAATTCTTTTTTATTATTTTTCTTTTTAAAGGTACCAAAATATTCCACATCAATTTCATTTCATTTTATTTTTAGTTTTTATTTTATTATGTGTGTTAAATGAGTAATGGTCATCAATTACAATGGATCAAATAATTATTTTTGGCCTTTATAAATATTCAAAATATATAATCTATGTTAATGATTAATACTACTAAATGCTAAAACAAAAAATTAAGAAAATGATTAAGAAATTAAAAAATTTTAAATGTTTTTTTGTTTGGATAAAAACCTGGATTCCATTACCAAAATAACCTAAAACATTACATCAAAGCTAACCAGTGGCTATTATCTCATCAACCTCCGCCACTTGAATAAAAGGTGGCGGTAGATCAAAGATATAAAAACTTTCATCTAACATATGTGAGTGTGTAACTAACTGATCAACAGTGGGTATCTCTTCTCTGTAAGTATAAGTAATCTCCACTTGTCAATCTCTATGAATAAGGAGTCTAAGTTTGTCAACTACATCCTTAAAAGGGTAGTCATATTCACACCCCGGTAAGGCAAAATTAATTGTTTCTATACAATCTAATCTTAAGCAAACATGGTTAGAACCCCTAGACCAACACAAACTGAGACCCTGTATGAAGCTAATCAATTCAGCAACCATTGGAGGAACATTTGTGAGTTTACATCTAAAGCCACAAACCCACCTCTCTTGGTGGTCATCAAGGTTCAAAAAACCGGACCGGACACTAAACCGGTCGTGGTAGTGGGTCAAGGGTTAATGGGTCAGACCGGGATCAGACCGGTCATATAAAATAATGACATTTAATTGATAATATTAAAATATAATACTTTTAATAATGTTTAATTTCAAAATATTCATCTTTATTAGTTAAAAT
>QFDD01004105.1:0-17510 GCA_006871305.1 Vachellia collinsii | reverse complement strand
GACGTTAAAGTATGCCTAATTGAACAAGTGGTCAATTTATGCCTAATTGTTTTTAAAGCTTTGAATTCATAGCCAATAAAGTCACAATTCATGAGAGAAACATGACAATTCATCTTTCATTGAACATGTGGTCCTGCAGAAACAGAGAATTCCTTCATCATCAACTGTTCAATTGATAACTTGGTAATTTAATTATTTTCTGTTCATATATTTAAATTTATTTACGATTTCTAAAATCTAAAATGTAATTTTTCCAAAAGAATCTAAAATGCAATTTTTAATATAAATGTTCAAAATTATATTAGATAATTTCCTATATTATTTTACTTATGCCTTGTTTGGTTCAAAGTAGAAGAGGGGATGTAGGGTTAATTAAAGGTAGATAAGGTTAGATGAGGGGAGGTTATGGGCTTTGTTTAGTTTAAAGGGAGGTGAGGGTATGCGAAATATTTTAATAATTGTTGTTTGGTTCAGAAGAAGAGGTAAAGCAGATTCTACATTGACAATTATATCCTTATCATTTTATTTATGCTTTTTTCTTTTGTTCATAATATTTATATTAAAATAACCATTTTCATATATATGAACCTGCATGCATACCAATGTCGTTCCCGCGGTACATCGAATCTCACACATATACTGATAAAATAATTTTATATAATTTTTAAAAGATAATAATATTAATTTTAACATATAAACCTTGGAACTAATAATAATTATAGTGTAACCCTAACATGACCCAAGGTACATGATTTTCTGCATTCCTATTTAACTATTCCGGTTTTCTTCATATTATTTTAAGAATAAAAAATTGGATTAATCTTCGCAAAAGAAATTATGATTTTATTCGATTTTCGGTTGATTCACATGCCCATTAATTATACAAATGTGTGTGTGAGGACTACAGAAGGAATGGGGAAAAGGGTTTTTAATCAAAAGGGTAGTGCTGATATATTGTAAAATTAGTATGGGTATTTTAGTCAAATTTGAACTTCAACTTTCTCACTCCCTCCAAAAAACCTCAATTTTGGGGGTTTAGAGAAGGAGGGGAAAGTGAGGAAAAGGATAAAAATTGACACCTCACCTCCCATCAATTGTCTTAACCAAACACATTTATCCCCATTACACCCCTAACCTACCTTAACATCCCCAAAAAACCCCAACCAAACAATGCCTTAAGTATCATGTACTAGGGGTATAATATATATGCAATCATATATATATATATAGAGAAAGAGAGCGTAAACAAGGCATAATGAAAAAAATGAAAAAATATGCAAAAAAAAAATTATGAATATATGTTATTCTAGAAGTATAAATTAAAATATTGGTAAAAAAAAGAAGAAGTATAAATTAAAAAGTAGGCATATTTGTTATTCTAAAAGTATAAATTATAAGCCAACAAAAATTGGTTTAGTTGATAAGGAGTTGATTTGTAATCCATAAGGAGTAAATTCAAATCACACTACCAATAAAGGCTTATTGGCAGGATGATCTATTAGATGGAGTAAACTTGATGGCAGTCAAGCTAAGCTTTTAATGAAGTATTTTATGTATTATGCAATAAATATAGCTAGAAAAAAAGGTTGGCCGACAACTCGCAACCCACGGGTTAAACATTGCAGGCCTTTGCAGCCTGCACCTTGGCAAGCTAGAAAAATCACAGCTCGAACCCGCCAACCAGCCATTTATTTTTTTATTTTTAATATATAACATATACTATAAAAATTTAATAAACATATAAATATTTTAAAAATAATTAAAATGAAGTTAATGGACTCCAATAGAACATCTGCGGAATAAACTTTTATATATTATTTAGCAATTATAATATCTTCTATAAGTTTTATCTATTTTAGTCTTAAACATTTTCAAAAATAATTTATTTTTGATACATAAATAACAATACAATTGAAAGATTGAAATAAATATAATGCAATTATATATTGTATGGTTCAGTAAGATTTAAAATTTTAGAAAATTTACTTTCAAAATTATTTTTTTAAAAAATAAATCATTTTTTAAAAAAATAAATAAAGCGAAGGTTGGCCCACCAACCCGCAAGTTAAGCAACCATAACCCTCGGGCTAAACAGTGCAAGCTTGCGCAGCCTGCACCTTGGCAGGCTGGGAAGACCCTAGCCTGAGCCTGCCAACCCGCCATTTCTTTTTTTATTTTTTAGTATAAAATATCTTAAAAAATTGTAATAAACATATAAATATTTAAAAAATAATTAAAGTGAAGTTAATAGACTCAAAGAAAATATCTTTGGAATAAAAAATTATATATTATTTAACAATTATAATATCTTTAATAAATTTTATGCATTTTAATCTTAAACATTTTTTTAAAATATTTATTTTTGATACATAAATAACAATAAAATTGTATATTAAAACAAATAATATGTGTTGTGTGGTTCATGAAGATTTAACATTTTAAAAAATTAACTTTAAAAAATATTTTTTTTAAAAAATAAGACAGGCTAATCAAGTTGGCCCACTAGCCCCCATAATCTTAGGTTAAACAGTGCGGGCTGTTCACCCACCATGGCCTGTGGGATTACAGGCCATTTTATCAGTTCTAGCGTTATCTCTAAGACATGTGAGCTTCTATTGGAATATAATAAAAACATTAAAACAAATAACTATTTGAAAAAAAAATATGAGAAAAACACTCTTAAATTCATCAAAATACTTGTAGCCAAAATTAAGAAATTAGTATGATAAAGGGTAAATTAGAAAATAAACTTTATTTTAATGTGTTATGAATATTGTTATTTGGATATTCATATATCTCATTATCCCCAATTATCCTTTGTATTTCCTTATTATCTCATGTAATCTTTAATATTGATTCACCATGATATTGTAAATCTATACATATAAATATAGGGCAGCACATATGTACAATACACTTTGAAGATAATGAGTAAAAGATTTCTCTTCTATGGTTTTCTAATTTTTTTTTCTTCCTCTACCTGGTTGTAGCCTCTTATTTGAACATAGGCACTTAACAATTTTAAATTTCTATTGTAAATGGAATTATGGATAGAATGAAGAGATTAATTTTCTTAAATTATCTGTTCAGATCTCAAGTCATTGTCCAGGATTGCTATGGACGATGTTTGTCTGATTTTAGAAATAGTCTTTAATGAAATTTCACTGCACAATGATGTTTCCTATTGCAACTTGTATTTATGTTCCCTTTGTATTCCCTCCTCATTTACTTGCATGTTCGAATTTCTAGGGCCTTAAAATTGCATTCCATGGCCAGGTCTGTTTGTAAATGTTCATGGACTAAACTTTTTCGATGTTCCCCATATTTTGAAATAGAAGATGATATATGTTTCTTGCAACTCTGTGATAATGACAACATGTGTTGTGGTTGACCTTGATAATGACATTGCAAAACAGTTCCCATAATTATGATACTATCTATGTAGCTGCTAAAAAGATGCGGGGGTTTGCGTGTTAATTCAGCTGTTATTACTGTAAGAACCAAGATGGAGCAACAAAACAAGATAAGACTGTGGGCATTTTTTTTTTAGATTGCAATCAAGAAAATGAAAAAAGAAACATTACTCTTAAGAGGAGTATGTAAATCTTTTTTTAGGGATTATTCTATATAATTTACAGTTTGTATTATCTTGTTATATGCTTGTATGGTTTAGCACAATGAATTTTCAATGAAAAATTTATTTTTTGTCACGATTTCTTTTAGTTTTCAATATTTTATAAGATTTATTTAAATTTATTTAATGAAAAAATATGTGAAAATAAAATGTCAATATTTATTTTTTTGAAATAATTCACTTTTTAGATTTTACGGATATCTGTGCGATATGAAAAGTCTCTATTTTAGACTGCACAGATATTTATGCGATCTAAAAAGTCACTCTTTTAAATGTGATGCAATAAAGAAAGACTTTTTAAACCGTATATTCTACATGCAGTCTAAAACAAAGACTTTTTAAATCGTAACTACATGCTGTTTAAAAAGTACAACCGATTTTATCAAAACTGTATTTATATACTATTTTAAAAGTTTTTTAAAAAGCACTTTTTCCACTGTTCCATTTTACCCCTCATAAGCAACCTGGACCGCCCACATGTATGTAGATGACCTCAGAGTCAAAGGTCACATGCAGATTCCGTGCACGATTTTTGCTCCTTTTTATGCTTCATCTAGACTTTTTTCACCCTTGCTAATGGACCCCACCTTCCCCGGCGTTTTGGTAATTCTAAAATTCTCATTCTCCTTTCCTCTCTTTCTTTTATGTCAAATCTCTTTTGCCATCACATCGTGGTTTTTAATTAAGCGGAAACTATCGATTGAGACGGGAACAAACTTCAGAAAATCAAATTACTCTTTAATATTTATATAAAACTCTATAAAATTATTTAAAATAAACACTTTTTTTTATTCGAAATCCCTTTACGTAGTTGTTACATTACATATTTTACTATCATCTTTAAAATATTAAATAAATAGAAATAATTTTTTAAAATTATTTATTATAAAATTTATTTACATTTTATTATGAAATGATATATTGAGCTTACATATGCATAAATAGTATATTTTCAAAAAAAAAATCAATGTCATTTTAGTGATAAAATACAAAAAATAATTTAATACATTACTTTTGTATCCTTTTTGGTCATTTCATATCCTAGAAGCTATTATGATATCAACTATTCAAATATATTCATTTTTTCACAATTATTTTTTCCCTAAAATATATTCTATTCTCAAAAACTATTTCACGTAAGCTAAGACAGAATCTATTCTTTAAAAACTAATTCAAACATATTACATATTCTTTCTTAGGCAAATCCAAAACAATACCCTCAAGAGAAATTTTAGGTTATGTATGGTAATCTTTGTGGAGAGAGAGAGAGAGAGAGAAAGTGAGTGGAACCATGTGGTGCCTGAGATAGATCTTCCAAAGAACAAGGTTTTTTTTCAACTAGCGATAACTCCCCCGCGTATCGCGTGGGAAGATTTATCATGTTGTAACACATTATAGAATTTTGTATCCATTACAAAGCATACAAATTTTTATTTCAAGAGAAGTAGGTCAAAATATGAAGAAAGAGTGTGATATCAAAATTGGCCACATCAAAGATTTATATAGCTATTCAACAAAGATGAACATAATCATACATTTCAGTTCATGATGGATTAACATTGTTAAATATCTCTTTGTAGACAACATTTGTTGTTCTTCTCTTGCCATCATCACCTTCGTCGGGGACATATATCTTAAGACCATCCATGTTTCATACCCTGAAGAAATCATCTTCATTTAAGGCAGCCTGCAACATTAAAACAGCTTTTCTGTTAAGTAAAGCTTTCTTCAAATCTTGTTCAACAAACTCACTACGAGTTTTGGGAACAAGCACATCATTCACTTTCTTTTGAGAAACAAAGTTCTCTATTTTAAAAACATCCCACAAATATAAGTCAGTAGCCAAAATAAAATTTTGAAACTCGATTTTCCAAAAAGAGAAATGTTGACTGTTAAATGCGGGAGGTCTAATAATAGAAGCCCCGTCACTAATAACATGCTTGCCAAATCCTGCCATTGATCGCTCTTGAGAATGTTAAGCCCTTTACACAAGAGACCAGCTCTGATACCAAATGTTAGGATAGGATTTGACC
This sequence comes from Vachellia collinsii, assembly GCA_006871305.1. Lineage (NCBI taxonomy): Eukaryota > Viridiplantae > Streptophyta > Magnoliopsida > Fabales > Fabaceae > Vachellia > Vachellia collinsii. The sequence goes on along the minus strand of QFDD01004105.1, from coordinate 11,843 downwards.
AAGAGGGGGGATGAATTGGTCTAATTAAAATTTTTGCAAACGTTGAAACGTAAAATAGAGTATGAAAGAATAGCAATTAATTCGATATCAGTCGTGTGTATCTATGTCTTCTGAAACTTGAATGCTTTGCCTTTTATAGTTGAGGAGAATTAAATATCCGTTAGAAACATTTAAGTTTCCGTTAGACTCAACCTCATCGTTCACCTTCCCGTAATAAATGCTTCTGACAGTAGGTAGTGTGGTTTCTGCGTTTTTGTCTGTTGAATCCTCTTCTGGTGAAGCAATCAGAATTTCATTCTCTATTAATCATTAAAGTAAATGAGCATTTATAATGGTAGATGAGATTCAAATAAATGTTGCATGGAAAATGAAAGATTTGATATTAATGAAAAGCATCTGACACGCTGCGTAACTGTCAGATAAAGCAAACTCGAGTTTTGCTTGCTGAGAACTCGAGTTATTGAAGAAGTATCAAAATAGAATTCATACAACTTTTGTTGTAACTTGAGTTTTAATAAGAGTTTTGATAAAACTTGAGTTATAAAACTTAAAACTTGGGTTTTCACAGGTTTCTGTAAGCTGAAACATTTGATGCTCTTTGAAACTCGAGTTTCATACTCCAAAACTTCAAGTTTTGACTATTTTCAAATCATAACTTTCATTGTAACTCGAGTTTCCTTGAGAGTTTTGAGTTTAGAAAAATTTCCATCTCGAAACTCGAGTTCTATTACATAAAACTCGAGTTTTGCTAAAACTCTTAACGAAACTTCAAGTTTTGGAAAGAAGTTTTGTAGTTAATGAATTTTCCAGAGCTCAAAACTCGAGTTCTGTTTTCCCAAAACTCGAGTTATACCAAAACTTTTGCTGAAACTTCAAGTTGTGAAGGAAGTTTTGATTCTCTCTCTTCGAAACTCGAGTTATCTGATACTCATAACTCGATTTCCATCAAAACTTTTATTGAAACTTCAAGTTTTGAGTTTCAAATATCCTTCAGAACTCGAAACTCGAGTTCTATAAAACGAAACTCGAGTTTCACCAAAACTTCCATTTAACTTGAGTTTTCTCTGAGAGTTCTGATTTTCTAAAACATTTTTAACATTCGAAACTCGAGTTCTATAACACACAACTCGAGTTGTGTCAAAACTTTTGTTAAAATTTGAGTTCTATTGAGAGTTTTGATTTCTAAAGCTTTTTTTCAAAACCCGAGACTCGAGTTTTGACTCCCAGAACTCGAGTTTTGACAGAGCTTTAATCAAAACTTGAGTTCTCTTGAAATTTTTGGGTTTTGAAAGCATTTTTAAACAATGTAATTCGAGTTCTAAAGCTCATAACTCGAGTTCTACCAATACTTTCATTAAAACTTGAATATTACTTAAACTTTTCTGAAAACAGTGAATCTTAATCATAAGTTCAAAAACATATTTGTCATCATCAAAACATTATCTCAACAAGATAATTAAAACAAGTAAAAGTTACATGAGATGTAGATTAGATATTTGTATTAAATAGAATTTAAAGGAATTTACCTGCATTGCTATTTTGAGTAGTGGGAGAGTTCATAGATATGTCCTCAAGTTGCAACAATGATTGAGGTGAAATGACATGTCTTGGTTGAGGTGTAGAGCAATTACCTCCACTACATATGTTGCTATGTGATCTAATAAATGAAAAAACTCTACCACCTAGGCCACTTTTTAGTCCTGACATATCCTGCAAAAATGTTCAAGTTTTGTTCATAAATAAGTAATGAAAATCTAAAAATACATTCAAGTTATGAAGACTTAATCTACAAATTACTAAAAGCTATCATATGAAACAATAATTTCAATCAACTAAGTCTTCTGTTGCATTATCACTTGTACCATCGTCTTCTAATTCATTTTTTCTACTTCATTTTCTATGTCACATTCTTTTTTTTATATCACTATCATAGTCATCAAACATATCCTTATCATCAGTATCTTCATGGACTGATGAATTGGTTTCATTGTCATTGATAAATCCAATCCCCACAGTGTTACGGATTCTTCTCTGGGATGATTCTCCCATTTGAACAAATCTCTGGGGTTGTACATCTTCTCCATACAAGTTAATGATAATATAATGTTGTGCAGGACTTTCATTGTAAACATTTAAGTCAACCACCAATTGTTGATAAGCATCATCATTAGTCATAGCAACATTAACATCACTATCATTCTCAAGTAGCATATTGAACAAATCACATGGATTAGTTTTGATAACAACAAGCCAACCAAGTTTAACAATGTTGTTCACAAAAAAAAAATTGCTCTGCTTGAGATGCTAGAATGAATGGTTCATTGGTTTGTAAAGAATATTGAGTATTGATACTTGTGAACCCATATCGATCAACGTTATATCCTTTATTATAGTGAGCCACGTCTCACCAATGACACTTAAACAAGTATATTTTTTGTTCTCTATGTAGGATAACTCATAAATATGCTCTAACACACCATAATATTCTTTATCAGAACTGATGTCACCTCCCCTAACCATGACTCCATTGTTTTGAGTCTTTTTTCCTATTGCTCGATCATTCGTGTGAAAGCGAAATCCATTGCCAATGAACATAGAGTAACGATTGACCACCTTCAATGGATCAATTGATAAACTTATGAGTTCAAGACTTACATAGCCTTGTGTTGACATCATGGTCACTTGTGTCGATAAAAAATATTTCTTCAATATGTAATACTATTATAATAAAAACAAACGACAAGGTTCAAAGTATTATAACTTACTCATGCACGAAACCATTCTGGAAACTCATTTTGCTGTCTTAACTCAGTCATTAGTCCTTTGGTCTCAAGTTCTATCTTATGTTCCTTAAATATTTTTAATAGAAATGATAAAAAAAATATATATGATAACAAATGCATTCTAAATTCAAGTAAGGTTGGCGTACTCTATAAATGGCTACACTTCTTCACAATTTTGGAGTGTATACATCCTCGCTTGACAATAGTCTTCATGGGAAAGATGGATTGCCTCAAAATGTCCCCTAGCTTCACCATTTACATTGAATATAGAAAACTCATTTTGGATGTCAACATTAGTGTCATCATTCCTACATGGAATACTAAACTTTGTAGGAAAATCTTTCAAATATCCTGAGCAAAATGTAAGACATTCATCTGCCAAATATCCTTCTACAATTGATCTTTCGGGTTAAGCTTTGTTGCGAACATTTGATTTGAGTGATCGCAAATATCTTGTACAAAAAAATTGATTAGCTTTAAGCTGTTTTGAATGATATACTATAAATGTAATAGTTATATATTGCTTGGGATGTGACCTTTCTATAGGGTACATCCATCGATATTGAACTGGACCACCCACTTTTGCCTCGTTCGCCAAGTGTATTGGCAAGCGAATCATGACATCAAAGAAGGCAAGTGGAAAGATAGTCTCTAACTTGCACAAGGTTAATATTATTTGATTTTGAAGTTTGTCAAGTTCTTCACATGTTAAGCACTTTGAACAAAAATTCTTAAAAAATCTTCCCAGTTCTATAATTGGTTCACACACTTAGGGAGGTAATAGCTCATGTATAGCAATTGGTAATATTTCATGCAATAGTATATGATGATCATGGCACTTCAAACCAAATATTTTTCACTTTTGAATGTTGACACACCTTGAAAGATTAGATGCAAAATCATTAGGTACCTTTAAGTTAGCTAAGAATTCGCAAATGGATAATCTCTTTTTAGGGGACAATGTATAAGGAGCATGAGGCTTTAAAACATTATTACCATCTTCAATTGGATGCATATTACTCCTAATACCCATGTCCATCAAATCATACATACTTTTTAATGTATCCTTTTTCTTTCCAACTAAATCCATCACCGTTGAAACAATATTATCATAAATGTTTCTTTCTATATGCATAATATATTTTGATTTTAAGTATATAATATTACTTCGGTTTTTAGTATAAGATCTAGTTAACTAACATGGAGAAATTAAGAAAACTAAATAAATTACTTCAAATTATTTATATTTATCATTTTTGAAAATAATTTGTTTGAGTTATAAATTGATATTTAATTTAACTATACACATTAGTACTTTGAAGAAATCATTTAATATATGATATAATTAAGTAATTTATTTAATGTTTTTTGAATTTTTTGAAATTAGTCAACTAGTTCTTATATTAAGGATAGTATTAAAATTACTTCAACAAAAACAAGTACTGAATTAATGAAAAATGAAAACAAATTCAGTAATTTGCAGCGTACAAATTGAAGCAATCCATTTTACTAGGCGGCTGCATAAGTATACATTTTACATGCTGTAATCTCTAGTCTATATGATGAGATTCTATACGGAACATGAATCTCTAGACAAAATAATGCCTGAGGAAGAAATAATACATCATCATATACGTTTTCATCTAGATAATAAAAATGAAGAAGTGATAAAATTCGGAATTGAAAATATTTTTTGTAATGCTAATTAGAGTGAATAATTAAAAAAATAAAGCTAACGTTTTCATATTAATTAGAAATATTTTTTATTGGAAATCAATATAAAATATGAATTATTTTTAAATGATAATTGTTATTTTGATATGTTGAGTGACTAAAAATTTTGGTGAATAAAAAAATTAGAAAGAAGAACAAGAACTAATAAACATTTTTTAAATAGAGAGAGCGAGAAGAAGAAGAAGTGAACTTTAATGATGAGAGATGATATAAGACACACGATGGACAAGTTCTCAAAGCAGTTGGTTTAGTTCAATATGATACAAGTTATTTTGTAGTTATTTATTTTTAAATTTTTTATATTAGTAATGATACTTATCATTAAATGTTAATTGGAGATGACTGATTTATTTTTAAAATTTAATGTTTTAAGGTGTATTTCATATGATTTTATTTTTTTCTATCTTAATTTTGTATGATTAACAGTTTGTCGAGAGGAAAAAAATAAAGTTGTCTATAATATGGCTGCAAACATAGAAGTGTTGGCACTACTTTAAAGAACGTGTCCCTATATCTTTCATTCTCTTCATATTGTTGATTGATTATGCCAGAGGATCTTTTATTTATACTAATTATTTGCAACGCCCTCATTTGCTTCAATTCGTGTATATTTCGTTTGTGTGTGTGTGTAGAGGGGGGGGGGGTGTTGTGTGCGTGCATGTGTGTGTGTGTTTAGATAGATATTATGTCATCAGATGCTTTCCTTGACTCTCTCCATGCTAGCTAGCCCATTTTTAAACGCTTGTTTTGTTCCACCGATTCAACTAAATATGAAATTCTTATCTGTATGTATGAATCATCATTTATGAGGGATGGGAACCACAAGCAAATTAAATGTAGCTAAAGCCATTTGTGCTGAAAAGTAGTACTCCCTTTTATCCTTTTTACAAGCAACAATTATTTAAATTAGGAAAAATTAACTAACCCTTAAAATTAGATAAAAAAAATGAATGTGTAAGATATATAACTTTTTTTTCCTAAACATAACATTGTTTATGAAGATGGTGAGTGAGAGACAGAATGAATGGATGAAAAAGATGAGAGAGATCAGACATGTAATTAATTGAGGGGAAAAATAGAAGTGTGCATCAAATTTTTAGATAAAGTAAAATTGTTACTTATATATAAGACCAAACCCATATGAGAGAATGTTGCTTATGAATAGGATTGGATGGAGTATTTGATTGTGAATGTTCAATTAGAGTAAACTTGATAATAATATATATCCAAAACATGTTTTCATTGATATTAAACTTCCTAGCACATCAATGTTATAGCTTAAGCTAGTGCTTTATTTAGTAGTAGAACCATGTTAAAAGTTTGAAACTTTCATTCTACTTAAGCTACCAAGTTTTAAACGCTACCCTTAATTTTGGAGCTGTACTGAGTTTTCTGATCATTGAACCTATCCCAGAGCATGACTCCTCCATACTTGGCTGATCCTTTAACAAAAGGCAAAACTTGATTTATGAGTTGTTGTGGTGGAACATAGCCAGTCCCAGCTGCTTCACGTGAGGCAGGAAGCCCAACATAAAACTTACCATTGAAACTTGAAGTCCATTTGTTCCATGAGTTCTGGAAGCTGCTAGGGTTTGCAGAGTTAAACTCACACTGAGGGTTGTTGTAGAATTGAACCCACACATAATCGAAGAGCCCAGTGGAAAGTGCCTTATTGAGAGATTGATCTGGGAAAGGACATTGTGGAGCAGCAGATAAGAATACCTTTTTACCTCCTTGGCTATGCTCAGATAGTCTTCTTGCAAGAGTATCATAGAAGGCACCACCATGCTCAATGTCAAAATCTACTCCATCCAAAACGGCATCGCCGAGAGGTCTTGAGTTGGATTTTCCACCCAGAAAGTTATTCCATATGTAATCTGCTACGCTTCTGGCATCCTCAGCCGACGACAACGAGTAGCTTCTGGTGCCGCCTCCGATGGAGAGCATGACCTTGATGCCTCTTCTTTGGCAAGCTTTGACATCACTGCTCACTTTTTGGCAACCATTATTAGCCAGATTACAGTGGCCGGCGAGGTTGATTTGAGGTTTCCTACCACTCCCAAATTGTGACAGAAAAGCTATGTTCACAATTTGGAAGAGGCCGCTTTCACATGTTGATGCCAAAGTGCCTTCTCCTCCATTCTGGCCCCAGTATACCACTGTGCCTCCAGCCGTAGCAGTGGAAACCATCATGAAGACTACTTGAATAAGAACAAGAACAAGTTTTGGCTCACTGAGTTTGGCTCCCATATTGAACCGATATTGAGATGGATGCTCACACTTCGTTTAGTTCAAACCTATTTATAATGTGTAAGGATCCTCTCTTGAGTTTGAATATTAATGTCTTACTCTTTAACATGTTAATGTGGCAACCACCATGCACCGGTTACCTAAGTATGTTTAATCTAACGGTGGATTGACTAAATAACAAATTAAATGAGCAAACTGAGTTCAAATCCCAAACGAGAGACATGTAAAGAGAGACATCCTAGTCGGAAGGTTTCAATACAGATTACTCGGTTAATCAGATATATGATAATGGGATTTAAAAATGGTAGAATATATCAGTGGCCAAAGGTTATAAAAAAACCCAGAAAAAACACCGAATACCGGATGAAAGTATAAAAAAAAAGGTTATAAAAAAAACCACTAGATCAATTAATGTCACAACCGATTGGTTTTCCTTCTCTCTATTTTCAAACTCGTTAATACTTTTGTAATAAAAGAATTCTAGATGATCCAAGCGTTTTTATAATGGACAAACTCTTCTTTCAATTTATTTAATTTCAATTGCTTCTTTTTTGGACCTACAAGAATGGGGACTATCTTTTAATACTCATCAAATGTAAGAGTGACTATTTTAAAAGATAAAAGAGAACAGATATTTTGAAAGTAGATGCATGTGCGTTGTAATAGCGTAATTTTTTTTTACGACAAATGCGATGCTAAAATATCTGTTCAAATGCTTTGATACATATAATAGAAAAAAAAATGAATGTCGCATCAATGCAACTTTTTTCCGTGATACTTAATAGTATTACGGATTAATCCATATTTAATTCTTATTTGAGCACAGTCAAATTTGTATCAGTATAATCTTTAGTCTTTTAAATTTGTCCATATTTTGGTTTTAACCACTCAAGTTTTAAGCCGTAGGTTTTTGTTATCAAATTTTAATTTATTTAAAATATTGATCCCTAAAATTTAATAAAATTTGGACAATTTTACTATTGAGAAATCAAAATCAAAATGAGAGAAAATTTGAGAGACAAAAAACTGTAATCCATTGAATTTTAAGGAAATTTGAGGGATCATAGTATGGTTTTTCTTCAACTACAAAATTTGAATGCTAGACATCCCCAGAGTATTGATCAGTTCCTTATATAATTAATATGTAAATTAAAAACTAATAAATCAAGTTAAAGCAAAACAAAATGTTGATGCGTGAGGTTGAAGTAAGTCAAAGGGATTTCAATACTCTTGAGTCAAAATTTTTGGGCGTTTTACGGCAAAGGGATTGACAACACATTCCCTTGCAGGCACGTAACCCTTGCGTTCCCAACTTTAGTCCCGCCACACCTGAAGAAAGGTTTAGGCTCAAACTTGACATTAACATGGTTGTATGTTTGAGAGCGTTCACATTAATTGTATGGAAAAAAAAATAATAACATATAGCCATCTATTACTAACTGCCATCTTTAATTGCCAATTGATTTATTTTTCTAGATTAAAGAATCTAAATAAATTGATATATTATTATTTTGTCTAAACTAAATTATTTGATTTATAAATTTATATATAATCTAATGATACACATAAGTATTTAAGAATATATATATATATTGTAATTTAGTCATTTATCTAGTTTTTCTAATATCCCAAAAATCAAGTTTATATAGCAAGGATAGGAGATAATACTCCCTTGTAAGGTAGGTTAGTGCTATTCAATAGCTGAAAATTCATGGGTCAATTTATGCCTAATTGTTTTTAAAGCTTTCAATTCATAGCCAATAAAGTCACAATTCATGAGAGTAACATGACAATTCATCTTCCATTGAACAAGTGGTCCTGCAGAAACAGGGAATTCCTTCATCATCAACTGTTCAATTGATAACTTGGTAATTTAATTATTTTCTGTTCATATGTTTAAATTTATTTACGATTTCTAAAATCTAAAATGTAATTTGTCCAAAAGAATCTAAAATGCAATTTTTACTATAAATGTTCAAAATTATATTAGATAATTTCCTATATTATTTTACTTATGCCTTGTTTGGTTCAAAGTAGAGACGGGGATGTGTGGTTAATTAAAGGTAGATAAGGTTAGATGAGGGGAGGTTATGGGTTTTGTTTGATTTAAAGGGAGGTGAGAGTATGTGAAATATTTTAATAATTGTTGTTTGGTTCAGAAGAAGAGGTGATGAGATCATATTCTAAATTGACAATTATATCCTTATCATTTTATTTATGCTTTTTTCTTTTGTTTATAATATTTATATTAAAATAACCATTTTCATATATATGAACCTGCATGCACACCAATGTCGTTCCCGTGGTACATCGAATCTCACACACATATTGATAAAATAATTTTATATAATTTTTAAAAGATAATAATATTAATTTTAATAAGTTATTTCATTTTTAATAATGTTATTGTATCAAACATTTTATTAACCATTCCACAGTATCAAGATATAAACCCTGGAACTAATAATAATTATAGTGTCACCCTAACATGACCCAAGGTACATGATTTTCTGCATTCCTATTTAACTATTCCGGTTTTCTTCAAATTATTTTATGAATAAAAAATTGGATTAATCTTCGGCAAAAGAAATTATGATTTTATTCGATTTTCGGTTGATTTACATGCCCATCAATTATACAAATGTGTGTGCGAGGACTACAGAAGGAATAGGGAAAAAGGGTTTTTAATCAAAAGGGTAGTGCTGATATATTGTAAAATTAGTATAGGTATTTTAGTCAGATTTGAACCTCAACTTTCTCACTACCTCCAAAAAACCTCAATTTTGGAGGTTTAGAGAAGGAGGGGAGGGTGAGGAAAAGGATAAAAATTGACACCTCACCTTCCATCAATTTTTTTAACCAAACACACTTATCCCCATTACACCCCTAACCTACCTTAACATCCCCAAAAAACCCCAACCAAACAATGCCTTAAGTATCATATGTACTAGGGGTATAATATATATGCAAACACACATATATATATAGAGAGAGAGAGAGTAAATAAGGCATAATGAAAAAAATGACGAAATATGCAAAATGTTTTTGAATATATGTTATTCTAGAAGTATAAATTAAAATCTTGGTAAAAAAGAAGTATAAATTAAAAATTAGGCATATTTGTTATTCTAAAAGTATAAATTATAAGCCAACAAAAATTGGTTTAATTGATAAGGAGTTGATTCGTAACTCATAAGGAGTAAATTCAAATCACACTACCGATAGAGGCTTATTGGTAGGATGATCTATTGGATGGAGTAAACTTGATGACAGTCAAGCTAAGCTTTTAATGAAGTATTTTATGTATTATGCAATAACTATAGCCAGAAAAAAAGGCTGGCCCACAACTCGCAACCCACGGGTTAAACAGTACAGGCCTTTGCAGCCTGCACCTTGGCAAGGTAGAAAAATCACAGCTCGAACCCGTCAACCAGCCATTTATTTTTTTTATTTTTTAATATATAATATATACTATAAAAATTTAATAAACATATAAAAATTTAAAAAATAATTAAAATGAAGTTAATGGACTCCAATAAAACATTTACGGAATAAACTTTCATATATTATTTAGCAATTATAATATCTTTAATAAGTTTTATGTATTTTAGTCTTAAACATTTTCAAAAAATATTTATTTTTGATACATAAATAACAATACAATTGAAAGATTGAAACAAATATAATGCAATTATATGTTGTATGGTTTAGTAAGATTCAAAATTTTAGAAAATTTACTTTCAAAATTATTTTTTTAAAAAATAAAATTTTTTAAAAATAAATAAGGTGAGCTAAATAGGTTGGCCCACCAACCCGCAGGTTAAGCCAGCATAACCCTCGGGCTAAACAGTGCAAGCCTGTACAGTCTGCACCTTGGTAGGATGGGAAGACCCTAGCCTGAGCCTGCCAACCCGCCATTTCTTTTTTAATTTTTAGTATAAAATATCTTAAAAAATTGTAATAAACATATAAATATTTAAAAAATAATTAAAGTGAAGTTAATAGGCTCTAAGAAAATATCTTCGGAATAAACAATCATATATTATTTAACAATTATAATATCTTTAATAAATTTTATACATTTTAATCTTAAACATTTTTTAAAAATATTTATTTTTGATACATAAATAACAATAAAATTGAAAAATTAAAACAAATAATATGTGTTGTGTGGTTCATGAAGATTTAACATTTTAGAAAATTTTTCTTTAAAAATTATTTTTTAAAAATATTTTTTTAAAAAAAACAAGACAAGCTAATCAAGTTGGCCCACTAGCCCCCATAATCTCAAGTTAAACAGTGCGGGCTGTTCACTCACCATGGCCTATGGGATTACAGGCCATTTTATCAGTTCCAGCGTTATCTCTAAGACGTGTGAGCTTCGGTTGTTTTGGGCAAATACGTTAACAATAAAAAAAATTTGACCAAATGCTACACTTTTAAAAATATTTAGGCAAATGTTACAGTCAAACTCGTTCTTAAGGTGAATAAGTTTAAATTTGTACTGAACTCATTCAACTGAAGAATGAGTTCGGTACATCTTTCTTTTTTTATCATAAAAACCCCACTTTTTTAAATTTAAAAATCCCCCCAAACTCGTTCAGGGGCTCACTCCCTCCCCCATCCATGTCCCCCTACCCTTCCCTCAAATAAAAAAAAATTATTATTTTTAAATCAATTTTCAGCAAAAAAAAGTTATTATTTTTAAAATCCCTCCAAACTATCCCTTTAGAAAAAAATAAATCCTTACAAATTATTTTGATAAAAAGACGAATATGAAAAATGAAAAACATTGTATTTATAATTTATACGCTCTCTCGCTTTTTATAAAATAATGTCATTTTTTACAACAAAATTGTTATGCTTTTGTTAACGATAGAACAATTATAATTTACTAATTTAGTAACAAAATTGTTTTACAAAAAATAATTAGATACTTTTGGAGTATCGCATCATTCATATTATCTCCAATAAAAATATTTCAATTGTCTTTTTCTATTTATTGCATATCCAATAAAATATCTTGATTATTTCTTTCTTTATAACTTATCTAATATATAAATGTAAAGTCTAAAA
>QFDD01004104.1:0-11556 GCA_006871305.1 Vachellia collinsii | reverse complement strand
TGAAGCAATGCAAGATCAAGAGGATAGAAGGAATGATGATGTTCCATGCTGCAGGCAAGTTGAAGCAATGCAAGATCAAGAGCATAGCCAAAATGGTGATGTTCCATGCTGCAGAGAAGTTGAAGCAATGCAAGATCAAGAGGATAGAAGGAATGATGATGTTCCACGCTGCAGAAAAGTTGAAACAATGCAAGAGCAAGAGGATATATGGAATGACGATGTTCCATGCTGCAGGCAAGTTGAAGCAATGCAATATCAGGAGGATAAAAGAAATGGTGATGTTCCATGCTGCACAAAAGTTGAAGCAATGCAAGAGCAAGAGGATAGAAGGAACGATGGTGTTCCATGCAGCTCAGACTGTATAAGTAGCTTAGGTAGACCATCAACTGCCTGTGCAATGACTGGAAATACTGTGCGTAATCTAGTTTACAGGAGAAAGAAGCTACGGAAGAATCCAACCGCACCCCTTTTAAAAATAGGACCTATGTCTGTGCCTGTGAGTGCCAGTCACCCTTCATTCATAAGCCCCTTTACTCATAGATTATTGGAACATCAGCCTGCCAGCTCTCAATTTGAGCAAGATATTGAAATGGTTAAAGAACCTGTTGCACCCACTGTCTTATGCGAAACAGCAATAACTAACAGCTTGCTTAAAAACTTAGGTATTGACAGCATTAATGATAGTTGCTCCTCATCAAAATCAATTATGGAAATTGTTTCAGATTCCATAGAAACTGGAGTGGATGACACTGGCGAGTGCTCCTCATCTAGTGTATTGGCCATGGATGTCCCTAGAGAAGACCTATCAGCAAAGGATTTCTGCATCAAAATTCTAAGAAGCCATGGACTCCTTGGAGGAGATTCTGATGCTGATACTGTAGCTTCTCAAGCACAGGCTGCTGCCTCTGATAATAGTTCTTATTCCCGGTCTTGCAAAATATGTGGCCATTTAAATGGCTCATTGAGCATGCTTATATGCGATCATTGTGAAGAGGCATACCATCCCGCCTGCATCATTCCGCGTATGAAAAAGTTACCAATTGATGAATGGTTTTGTAATTCATGTATAAAAAGGAAGCAAAAAATTCTTAAGGAGACAATTATTAGAAGTTCACCAAATATCAACAGTGAAATGGAATTATGCAGATCTTCGTCAGTAAATGGAGGATTGAATCCTCTACTGTTAATGTTGAATGATTCTGAGCCAAGTACAACTGGTGTACGGGTTGGTAAAGGTTTTCAAGCAGAAGTTCCTGAATGGTCAGGTCCCATGGGAAGGTATGCTCTTCTCTTATACTGAATGTTTTTTTTACCATATTCTTTTAGCCTTTCCTTGATTTGAGTCGATGAAAATACTCCTTTTTTAATTGGGAGTCTCTTATCAATTATGACAAGAGTCTATGTTGCTAGGCTTAAGCATCCAAACAAGTGTCACTTTACATAGACGTATGATGCATTAAGGATATGTGTGAATCTTTTGGTAAAAAAAGAAAGAAGAAAAAGAAAAAGAAAAAGAATTGTATGGATTTTCCTTTTACCCAGCATTTTCTTGTTTGGATCTGTTGATCTTTATTGAGGTGGTGGCTTCACCTATTCTAGAGTTCATAATTGGATTTATTGCAAGAAGGTTAGTCATTTTTCCAGCTGTCTTGTATATTTTGTGTTTTTGAAGAATATTCCTATCATCATCCATGAGTTTTACCGTAGGAATCAGCTGTGTACGCTGCGTTTAGTTTAAGCATTTTTATATCTAGAAGAAAATAAAAAAGATGTTTTTTCCTGCAAAAGACCCTTTTGCCTTATAGAATATAGGATCCTTTTTCTGAAAAGCATGCTAGTATCACCACTCTTAAGAATATTATTGGCATGCACATTTAGTGAAATGCAACTAACCTTAGACTAGACTCAGTTATGCTGGGCTCACAGCGAGCAACATAGTGAGCCCATGTAACTTCATTACCAGCTGCTTTTGTGATATTCTATGTGATCTTCTTGTTACTAAAATTATCATGTTTTTTTTTTTGGGCAGTGATGATAACTGTGCTGAACCGTTGGAAATTGGTTCTTCAGAATTTTCCTGTTTGCGGGTAAAACTGCTTGCTGCTGGGTTATTCACTGTGTGATCAGCATTTTCATTTGATTTTGAAAATAAATTAACTATCATCTTGCTCTGTAGGAAAAGAATCTCAAAAGGTCAACTAGACTCAGCTCCATTTGTAATTGGCTTCAGTGCCAGGAGGTTGTAGATAGAGCCAAGGGAACTATATGTGGGAAATGGCGCAGGTAAGCCACACTGAGTAGTGAAGGGTCTTAACTAGAGTGTTCAATTAGTAGTTCGTATTATGGGATCTTTCACTTAGAAAATTTCCGTCTTTAACCATGTTCTAGCTAGGACAGCAATTCACATTTCGACCCGAATTGAATATAATGTGTACAACGGTCTCATGAATTTTTCATTATTTCCACTAGTGTTTCGATGATGAAGGAAAAACCTCTGTTTTTTTTTTTTTTGCCTCAGTTGACTGTCTCCTAGCACTCGAGTAATTCCTTCGAATTGCATTTGAGGGACTTATTAGATGACTAATTGGTGACTTTGTGATTTGTTTTTGTTTAGGAGTGTTATTTATTTCTTTTAATGTTGCTGGCAAAAGGTACTCCTTGTAATGTATACATGTATTGCACCCCTATTTTTCTCGAAATAAGATTATTTAGGAGGCTAAAATAACAAGTTCATGGGTCATGAACTTCTCTTTTCTCTTTGCATATACAAATGATTCATATAATGGGGGAGAAAGGAGAGATGTACGCAGAAGACTCTTGTTTTTTATGGAGAAAAGAGAGAAGTTTGACAGAGAGAAAATCTCTTGTTGATTATGCTCGAAATGCCTAATGCAGAAAATATTTTGCTATGGCAGGGCTCCTCTTTTTGAAGTTCAAACTGATAATTGGGAGTGCTTTTGTGCCATCCATTGGGATCCAGCTCATGCTGATTGTGCCGCACCTCAGGTAAAGTGTCAAACAACATTATGATTCAATTTATTTAGAGTATATTTTGGGATACTATGTTTTTAGAAAGAGGGGATTATCATATGTATAAATCTTGATTTTTAAATCCGTGTCTGAAAATGGGGTATTAATTTTTCTCTTGGATTTTCAACCCTGAAACCTGAATTGTAAAATGCTAGACATAAATTATGTTCTCAGAAGTAGCATCATGGTCAGTGTTTGATGCTGGTATTAATGTGGTTGACTATTTCTCACCAGATCTTTTGTTTTTGTTTTTACTTTTTTTATTTTTTTTCCTTGCTTTTTTAATTTTTTAAAGAAAGAAGTAACCTCGCTCTTCCTCTTGATCTTCTTTCTATTATAGATTACAAAGAATAAAAGGCCTAGGCAGACATAAGGCAAACTTTGCATTATGTTGAATCTGCTCTGTGGCAGCCCTTACGTAATTTATCTTATTTTATGTGATTTTACATTGTTCAAGATAAGTATGTTAAAAAAGTTTTGTTTCAACTTTTGTGAAAGTGCTTTTTAAAGTGCTTTTGGGAGTTTTCCAAAAACATCTATCTTTTTCTTAGAGGAGTTTGCTGTCAATTTGGATAATTTCTTGCTAATCCCTGTTTTGTGCTTCAATTCCTCTCTCTATTTTTTCAAGTGTTTTTCCATCTTTTTTTGGTGGTCATTTTGTTTTTGCCTGCTTTTAAAATCACTGCAGGAGCTGGAAACAGATCAAGTTCTGAAGCAACTGAAGTATATAGAAATGGTATGTTTTAGATATGTAATTTGAAGAAATTTAGGGCTTTGATAGTTCTCTGAACCTATTTTATTGAGTGTAAATAGTGAAAGGGAAGCAATTGAAGAAAAATTGACTAGAAATATGGAAGATTTAATTCTAGAAAGAAATGAATTTACTTTTGTTATTTTTTTAGCAAGTTTCCTTCTTGATTAAGGAAACCTTTAGAGTAGTTGGGAGTAGGCTTACTTGGGCAAGCAGTTTTACTTCCACAAGTAGGCTGGCTTCTTGTTTAAGAAAACCTCTTCTATAAATAGCCTAACGTAGTCACTAGGAGATATATATTGTGGGTGATAATGAAATAGATTCTGCTATGCTTTTGCTATTCTCTATCCCCGAGTTCTTTATATGCTCCCTCCTTCTGGTCTTATCCCTCTTTCATTTCTTCGCTTAATCCCCCTCAGTAGTTCTGTCTCTCCTCTCCCCCATCATCACCGTTCTGTCTTTCCCCATCTCTTTCTCTCTGTTTCTGTAACTCTCCCCAAAAATCACCTCTGGTTGCGTTAGAACTAGTGTGAGTTTGTGTTGCATCAAAAACAGAGCAGTGGCCGCATTGCTCTTATGCTTATGTTCCATGACATGAATCAGTCCAATATGTTGGGGTGGGGGGAGGTTAAGCTTAAGTAAGTTGGTCAATCTATTCTCCATAAATAACAAAATAAAAACAATATGTTGGCTATATGATAAAAAGCCAATCTTTTTTCCCAAAGACATGTGACGAATTTCTCTCCCTTTGTTATGTAAGGAAGATAGGAAGAAGGAAGAGACAAGGAGAGAAGAGGAGAGAGAAGAGGAAAAAGAGGGTGAGACAGGAGAGGAGAGAGGAGAGGGGGGAGTAATTTTCTGTATTACTCACATAAGGCATAGGCATTAGTTACAGTTCTTCGTCCTTATAGATGCTATTCCCCAATGGCTGAGTACCTTTATATCACAAGTTGGATAGTATACAGTCATAATTGCTAACTTGATGTTTTATTTTTTAAACTTGATTCTTGGTAGGCCCTTGGTAAACACAATTGATACTTGTGAGTTGGTACGAACATAGCTTTAATTCCACAAACGATATGTTCATATAAAAATACCCATGATCTCCTTGTTGAAAAAAAAAAAAAAAATCGTTTGCCCTGGGTCATCTTGAGATATCTTGGGATTTTATGCATTGTCTCCTAGTTTTCTTTGTTTGGTTTGTTCATGAAAAAGGTTAAGCTAATTAATTTCCCTACAAGTCATTCATATCTTCCAATATTAAATTGGTGGGCCTTCTTGCTTTGAGCGATTCTTTCAATATTTTGGTAGATTTTTGGTGATGAAAGTATGCAGGAATTAATGAGAATCAGGGGGAGGGAGGATGAGAGAGAAAAGGGTGAAAAAGAATGGGAGAGAGTGTGACAGCAAAATAAGACACTATAAGAATTCATCAAAAGAGTTCTGCAAAGAAAATAACCTTGGGACTATTTATAGATCTCAATTACGATAGTGAAAATGATACTAATAACTTAAGCGTAAATAAATAAAATATAGCCCAGTTTAAATTAAAGTAGAAGAAAAACTAACTTTAAAATAAAACTAATTACTAAAATACATGCTCCCTGTGGTCTCAAATATAAGACACTAATAACTACTTCATATTTATTAAGAAAGTTAGTTTTACTCATTAAATTTCTACCAAAGCACAATTGTGTTTCTGCATTTGGCCGTATTAAATGGTTAACCTCTCTATAATATATCGGAGTTTTCTTAATGTATCAAGTAAATTCTCCCTCATAGTTATTTAAATCTTAGATTTTAATGAGGATTAAATTTGGAAAACAACTCAATCGATGAACCAGACAAATTTTAAGAGCCTCTCTTATTTGGACCAAGCAAACTCTCCCTCAAGTGTCTAATATTTGAGACCTAGGGGAGTATTACCAGAACGTAGAATAAATTTAACTAAATCTACTGTGCCTACCGTAAGTCTTTCTAAATTTCTCATCATTGTCAAACTTGTGATAAATTCAATTTGAGACTGGTTATTTTCTGCCATTTTATCTCCCACTTTATCTATTCTCCCTTCATCTCTCCATTTCTCTGTCAGTTCTCTTCCCCTTCTCCCTTTATATCCCTATTTCTCCCTCTTGCTCCTTCCCCTTCTCTTTTTTCTTCCTTATTTTACATAAAGAGGCATCAAAGCAAGCTTTCTCTTGTTCATTGCATTCTTTTGTCGTTGGAAATTCATAGACATATCTTAGTAAAGCTATAAATCTCCTCTATATTTGCCATGTGTTTTCTCCTATTCTGGTTCATCTGAAAGGTAAAGAATCATCATTTGAGAGTAATTTTGGTTACTCAGTTTCATCATGCCTGTGTTATGCTCTTGTGAGCTATATTAGCTACCTGCTGAGGAAATTGATGCTGTTATGGATGATCATATTTATCTTTCTCCCTGTTGTCCCCTCCACCATCTTCTTGTTTGTTAAAAAGGTTCCTCAAATTTGGATGCTGCATGTAGCAATGAGGAGGAGTTTTGTTGCTCAGATCCTGCCTTGTCAAAGTTTTATCAACAGTATTCCTCTCTCCTACTCTCCTTTTCCCTTTATCTATCATGTTCTCCCTCCCTCTCCCTCTCCCTTCCTCATTTCCTCCCTTGCCCTACATAACCATGTTTGTCATTAGTTTCCGTATATAGATGCCCTCCTTGGCTGTAGCAACTTTGATGATGAGAAAGTATTTTAATCTTTCCCAGGTTCTTGACATCAAATTCATGAGTTGTAGTCTTAATTGATTTCTAGATGTTCTCTATCTCTTCAACGCAATGACCATTAATTACAATACCGTCCTCAATATTGACACATCTTCACAAATTAAGTGTCATCTATATGGAATTGATTGTACCCTGTTGTCTTAATAGTTCTATTGAACTTTTCAAACCATGCCCTAGCTGATTGCTTGAGCAGTACATAACCTACATGCTTTATCTTAGCTGCGTACGCATCCTTCAACTGGTGGGTGGTGGCCAGTCGTTAACTCTTAAAGTCTGATAATATAATATAACCCTGTACTTACCGTCACGTCATGGTGCAGGTTTTTTTAATCATACTGGGATACAAAAGTCTCATGTTAGCAAAATTGTTGTGGCATAGCCTACCATACCACAACAGTTCGTCATGATTTTATTAGAAGTGACATGCTGATTCATAGATTCCATGTTTTTCTTCTTATTGGAGCCATGTTTGCAGCAGAAACCATCGAAAATTCGGGAATTGACAATCCTCTTCCTCAATTCTGAACCCTGAAGATAACAATCATCCTTGTGATACTAAATCCCAAATTGAGTAGCATGTGATGTGGTATTTAAATGGGTTGGTTCTTCCCCCTTTCCAAGGACTCCATATTGCTTGATCACTCCAACTCTTCCGCATATATGTTCATTACAAATTTTTTCTTATATTGCTGTACACCTATCCCAGCATAATTGATCTTGGCTACTCTCATTTTATGTTCATGTTGTTGTTTAGAGCCCAACATTCATTACCATATAGCATTGCTAACCTTATTGCAATGCGGTAAAACTTTCCTTTTACCTTATTAGGTATTTTCCGATCATAAATAACACTCATTACATTGTTAAAATGAGTGGCACTTTTTTTATCTTTTGTTGGTTTGTTGACAGAGAGAAGATTGCAATTTAATTGAAACCAGTAGAACATGTCCAAGTGTAAAATCCTTAGATAATCTAATAGTACCAAGATAATCCCTCAACTGCAGAGTGTTCAGAAATACTGACCGCTAATTTTTCAATGATAGGAACAACATAGAATCAGATGCACAAGAGTCAATCTGAGATTCGATCTTTGAGTATGTATGCCATTAAATTTTATTTGATTGGTCCATAACACCCACAGTTTGATCTAACCCTTGGGCTTCAATAAGTTTCTGGAGAATCTCAAGTTGGTTCTTGTTGAACATTGTTGATTCAAGGGAATTGGTTGCCTTCTTCCTGCCACAAACCTTGAGATCAGTACCTTCTTTCTTGGTGCTTTCCTGGCTTCCAATTGAAGGTTTCAGGCTTCCAGCAAATATCTTGATATAGCCAGTTTTAAGACACCAATCACTTGATGGCCTGCCATTCTTTGAACTATGAAGGCATGGTCACTGGTGGTATTGGTAGTCTTAGTGACTAAAGCTGATAATTCAGAAGTAGAACGTTTGTGAGAAGCTTTATTCGTAGTGTACCTCAATAAAGACCTCAAAAAGAGAGGGTCGAGGTTGAGGTTGCTTGGTGATGATTGGTCCTGGGGTTTAATCAGATGCCATGTTGATACCTGAAAGAAAACCGTAAACCCTACCTTTCTCCTGTATCTTGTAGGTTTCAGCTTCCGTAGAATCAGTTCATTCATCAACATCATAGAGTTTGTGCCAAAATTTCACCAATACTGGCATCACCTTTTTTAAATCTTTCAATTTCCCTTTGCTATGAATAAAGCAGTGTTTTATGGGGTTTGTTTGGCAATCACTTAAAAAGCACTTTTACGCAAGTCGAGACAAAACTTCTCTCACATACTTACCTCGGATTGCGTAAAATCACTTAAAAAAGCTATTCCCAAACATACCCAATTGGGATTCATGGATAGCTTGCCAAATTTCCTTCGCTGTCTTCGCCAGTGCCAAAGATTGCATCACTCTCCAACGTCATGGAATTTACCAAACATGACGTTATCATATGGCTTTCAACAATTCATCTCTTGTATTATTAGGGATCACAAAAGTAAGTTACAATTGTTGATTCTTAAGGTTACGACCTATACTCCTATAAGTTGCAATTCAGTCTTTCTGATGTTATAATATTTTTTTCATCTAATAATAGTAACAAATCTATATTACATATTTTGTAATGTCAGAAAGATCACGTTGTAATTAGAGGGTAAATGAGTAAATTCTGGAAGCAACAATAATGACTTTACTTCAATAGTTATTGGGAGTGAATGTGGTTTTTTAAACATACTTAGCTGTAAATATGATAAATCATAAGTCATCAGGTACCATTCATTTTCCCTAGATTATGTGCTGGGCAACTCCCCTGCAAGAATTGGTTGTTACTGAGTACCTTGAAGCTTTTCCCCATTGAGATATCTATCTTTATTCTTCTGTTTTTTTATTTTTTTGGTGGTCTGATTGTGTTCTCAACTTCTTATATTCTGTGCAGCTGAGGCCACGGCTCACTGCGAAACGATCAAAATGTGACGGCAAAAAGGGTGGTGGATGAAGAATCTTGAGTCCTGTTTTGGTTTGAAGAGGATGAAGTTTGGCCTCCATAGTTGTATATTGTTTGTTGAGGTCCTATAGGGCAGAATCTATATACATATACATATATATATATATATATCCCAGTTGAGTGTACTGTCAGCAAGTTCTTTGTTAGGTTTTGTTATGGTTATTCAGAATAGCATATAGCATCTCATTGAATAGGTTTGTAAGTTGATGCTTTCTATCTGCACAGTGTCTCTTCCTTGGACTCTTCTTATTATCACAACAAAAACGAAGCACAGGTTGTCAAGTTCTCCAATAAAAATGATAGGTGAATTTTTGTATAGCTCAACACATGTGATTGGGTTATTCTTTTTTGTTGATATATTATAATTTTATTGGAGAAACTAATAATTTTTTACATATAGAAAGTCTTTTCTAGAATTGCTTTGTAATCATGGCTAATAATTTTTGAACATATCTTATGAGTTATTATTGGTTTGGAATCTTAAAGTTTTGGGATTTACATGATTATAATGGACATCTTACACAAAAGAACTTTTGTAATTTAAGTTGCTTTTTGGGTTTAAGATTAGAATTTGCCCCACAAGTTTTTGTTCAGTGGTTGAGTTGCTTTAGAAGTTTTTTTAGAAACGATGTTATCCTAGAAGTTTTAAAATAGAGTAATATTGTTCATTACCATTTAAAAACTAACATTCATCATTAAAAATTGATGTTAATTGTTAACATTTTTAATTAAAAAAAATATAACATTACTTTATTTTGAAAGTTTCATGTCAACATTGCTTCAAAAAAACTACTGGAGCAATATTATTTTTGAGCAAAAACTTTCAGATTGATTTGCTTCTTAACCCCTCCTTTTTCCTCCCTCCATCCCAGTTTTCTTTAACTATAAGTCATGCATGCTAATAAAGAATTTGAACTTACACTTCCACACTTGAAAAGGATTGGGTTGTAAGGCCCTAATGACTTCATCCTAGTTTACATGGTTAGAAAAAATCTAATTAGGTAAATTTTTGGTTGACTATGATGTATTGAATTATAACGAAGGCAGAGGTTCTATGGAAATTAATAAATATTTATCGCATTTTAAAGTAATTTTTTATTAAAAGTTTATGAGAATTGAGGATAAATTTTTCACTAAAAACGTATTTTTAAAATAGGATTTGAAAGTGTGGAGTTCTTTTAGAGAATTAAATAGACATATGAAATGATCACAACGCCGCTAATGAAATCCCTGAGCAAATGGCTTATGGTAATTGCATACGATGAATCATAGTTGCAATAGTTGCACATGATGATTGTGGACTTGTATGCTATGAATGCTCAATTGCTCACTTTTATATGGTTCTTATTGCATGTTGTTATTGATATGATAAATGGTAGTTGCAAACGATGGATGCTATGGCTTATGACAGATGGTGATTTGCATATGATGGATGCTAATTGCATATGGTTGTTATTGCTTGTTAGTACTACATATGACATGTGTTGATTGCATAGCCATTAGTATATGATGGATGGTGAGTTGCTTATAACGGATGGAGATTTGCATATGGATGTTATTGTATATGATTGGATGGTGAGTTGCATACGATGAATGATAACTTTCATTTTAACAAATTCCTATCTACATAAACCAATTTTTATCCATATCACACATTACCCCATAAACAAATCCTCTACACAAATTCACACGCACAAATCCTCTGTACAAATTCTCAAATCAATTCCTATTTAAATCATAAATTCCCCCATAAAAAAATTCTCTGTACAAACTCATGCATAAATTCTCTGTACAAAATTTTGAACAAAATCCCATATCCATAAAACTCAACATGTACCAAATCTGCAGCAAGTCATCCAAATCCCATATTCATTCCTGTTTTCCCCTTACAACTGCCATCTGTCATATACAATAAGAAAAAACAATAAGAACCATATGCAACTAATCATCTGTCATATGCAACTAACTATCCGTTTTACTCAACGATGTGAAAATGAGAATCATATGCAAGTGAGCATCCGTGTCATTTGCAACTGCAACATGCAATAAGAATTATATGCAAATCAGTTGTGATATGCAATTCTACATCCAACATATGCAATTAACGTCTGTCGTTTGCTCAGGGATTTCATTAAGAGAATTGTGATCCTTTTATAGGCCTTTTTAATTCTTTGAAAAGGCCACACACTTTCATATCCTATTCCACAAATAGGATATGAAAAATGATTTAGATAACTTAGTGCGAAATGATTTATTTCATGATGAGTTCTTATACATTTTAAAAGTTGATGGAGCTTTCAAAATAGGAAAAGAAAATCTATCTTGTCTATATCTATCAATCTTGTAAATTTCTAAAAGGCTAATGACCTTTATGGTATATTCGGTTGTCTTTTGGGCTTGTCTGTTCATGTTTCTTTTTCATAATCTTCATACACCAAATTTTTACAAATTTTCACTCTTACTATCTATTTTAAATCCAACTGAAATATATAAATTTTAATTTAAG
>QFDD01004103.1:0-17626 GCA_006871305.1 Vachellia collinsii | reverse complement strand
AATGGGCATGTAATATGAACTTGATATATAAGCGAGTCAGTTAGAGAATAGACACTGAGCATCTGTCATGTGGTGAGCTAGGTTGGTTTCTCTCTCCTTTCAATTAATTAACTCTTGCTCTGTCCCCATTTTCTTCAGTGATAAATAAAACTTGTATATTAAGTACCAGTGCTTTGATTGTATTACTAGATGACCTACTTGAGTATTGTTTGGGCAAAATAACGTAAGCTTTTCTAATGTGGTTTTTTCTAACCACAAAGTTTGAATGTTCGATCTTATTTAAAGGATAACAAGTTTTTCCCACTCAATCCAATCTTTGTTGGTGGTTTTTAGATTATTTGCTTTGGGGGAAGGGTGAAGAAATAGTGAGAAATTTGGAATTTTTTCCATCTTCCTCTCTTTAACTTGACTCTTCATTATCTTTTTAGTTCTGATTTCCTTTTTTTTTTTTTTAATTTATGCAGTTTGAGGGGATTTAAAGAATTTGTAGATGCAATTGATGAAATACAGAGAGTTGTAACATCATCTTTGGTGTACGCGGAGAATGCTGGCACAACTTGTTTATTGTTCTTCAGAATATAGCACTCTCAAACTACCTTTGCTTCATCTCCCATTTATGTTTTTGGTACAACTATTTGGTATTTGGTACAATGAAAGATATTGGATGCACCGATGAGGAGGGTAAGTCATGTAATATGGAGCATTCTAACAAGGGATGGAGGAAGTTCCCAAAAAAGCACTCAATGACATAGTTGAGTGGGATCTATTGGTTATTACTTTATCCCAAAAGTTGGTAATTGATAAATGGGGGAATTACTATAAAGTCCCATGCAAGAGAATTAATATCAGACAGGTCCCAAGAAGTTGTCAATGTGAGTAACTTGAGTTGTCAATAGTAGCTGTTTGAGTTGTCAATGGGACCTTTCTGATATTAATTCTCTTGTATGGGATTTTATAGTAATTCCCCCTTGATAAATCACAATAGCTTGTGCAATCCATGTTGCTGATCGGCTGACCTACCTAGTAGGATATAGTTTGTGTTGTTGTGTTTGATATTTGGTAATATTGAGGGTTTGTTAAGTAATAATTTAAAAAGCACTTTTACGCAAGTTGAGATAAAACTTCTTTCACATACCTACCTTGAATTATGTAAAATTACTTAAAAAAGCTATTCCTAAACATACCTACCTTCAGGGTACGTTTGACTCAAAAATCATATTGATTGACTCAAAAATCATTAGGTCTTGTTTTCCATATTTTTACTCTTTTGTTAGAGGTCATGGGATTTCCGTTTGTTTCTTCAATCATTAAGGAATTGTAGTTTCCTAACCCCCTTTTAATATATTTCTTAAACCCTTGCTCCTTCAGGTCCGTTTATGAAAAATAATTTATAATTTAAAGAAGTCATAGTTAAATTTTTAGCTATTACTTGTTTTTTTTTTATAAATAAACTCGGATATAGCATTATGAAAATGCAACTCTATTGTTGTTCTACCCAATGATGCAGGCATAAAATGTTGACTTTTACCTATTAAAAAAATAATGTTGACTTTTAAACATGATTTATTCTGTAGGTAAGTAATGTTTTTACCTTTTTTTGCTAAAAAAATGTTTTCAAGAAGCTTAAGCGTCATATTTTAAATTGTATATATTAAAGTTGTGATTATAATATATTCATCCACTTTTACCCATTCCGAACAAAGCAATAAACTATTTTATTATAATTACAACGTGCACATATATCCAATTATTATTGACATGCTGGATGAAAAAAATTAATAGTTAAAATTTTTGACCCAAAGATGAATTGTCAAACTGAAATAAGAAATTTTCGTTGCAACTGCATTCCCACATGAAGATGGATAAGCATGTTTTCTTGCAACTAGGTTTCACACAATACATATAGAGAGCAGAGTTCTGGACACATTTGGTTTAAAATGTGTATATGATTATATAAACATTTTAAGAATTATATATTTTTTTAATAAAATTTGTTTATAAGAACGTGTTTGTTCACTGTGTTTGGTTAAAGGAAAGGAGAAGGAAATGAAAGGAAAATTCTCACGTTCTTTCATTTGATTTAAAATTTTAAAGAGAAATGATATTTAAATCTATCTTTCACTTCCCTCCTCCTATACCCCTATTTTGACTCCCCTGAAAATTGAGTTTTTTTAAGGGATCCCAACTTTTTAACAATTTTACCCCATAAATTTTATGTTATTCCATTAATGCCGATAAAAATTATTATAGAATTAATAATAAACATAAAACATACTATTATAATGAGAAATAAAAAATTATATTATTATAAAATATATTTAAAATAACAATATATGATTGTAGATAAAAAAAATCATCCGATTTTTAAAATATACTATTTTTTTACTATATGTAAATTATTATTACATCAATTATAATTTATATAACATAATTAAAAAGTATAAACTAACGTAGAAGGGTAAAAAGATAAATTATCACTATTTTTTCCTTTCCGTCCCCTCATTAATCAAATAAGGGAAAATAATCTTTTTCACCTCCACTTCAACGAAACCACACAAGGTAATCCCCCTTTCTTACCTTTCACTCCTTTGCCCTCTCCTGCCATTCCCTTCCTTGAAACAAGGGTATTAAGCAAACAATCTGGCATCTGATTTCTAATCGGATCAACCTTCGATTAGGAAGAATCTCTTCTCGTCAAGTTGCAAGATTCCAACTCAATGCTCTATTAAAGGCCACGTGTTGAATTTACATTTGTTCTCACTATTTATTTATCCTGCTTTAGATTTTTATTTTATCTTTTATATTTTGCCATAACACAAAGCATTCATTCATTATACCTTCTAGAAAAAGCTTCGAACAAACAACCTTACCCTTTAGAAAATTTTAAGGTGATCGTCGGTGTCATTTGGGTTATAAGATGATGCAATTTGGATTTTTAATTGTCCTTATATATATATATATATATATATATATTCTGTTATAAATTTTAAAGTACACCAATTACCACCGATTTTTAATAATAGATTGAGAGGGGTTATTTTAAGGGAAAAATTGAAAAGAAATAATTCTTCTTCTTTTTAAGGGACCAAAACCAAAATTCTTTAAAAGTATATGGACTAAAACTAAAATTTGTTAAAAGTATAAGAACCGAGAAATTTTGGTTTTGATCTTTATAATTTTTACAACTTTTGGTTTTAGTACTTACATTTAACAATGATAATTAAAACTGTTAAACCTCTAAATTTGTATGAAACTACAAGAACTGAAACCATAAATTTGAAATTTAAAAGACTAAAATCAAAATTCATGTAAATTTATAGTACTAACAATTATATTAACTCTATATTAAATATTGACACATTCTTTAGTGAAGATTTAAACTTTGATTTATCATATTGTGAGAGACTAAACTATTATATTATATAGAACACCTATTAGTTGAAAAATGATTCTTCTATGCGTGTTTTTTTTCCCAACGAGAACGAGTAAACACCACATGGCAAAGTACAACTTTCTCTTATTAAGATATAGTTTGTAGTTATATTTTATATTAAAGGGGGGAGGACAGTGTTAAGGGAAAATAACATTAGGGTCTTAAAAAAGTATAAAAATATCAAAAAGGTCTCAAAAATTTATTAATAGTAATTTAGGGATTTGTCAATAAATAATGACCTGAGATTTGTCAATAGAACTTTTTTAGTACTATACTGCATCCGTAGTACTCTGCTATAGTTTTCCTTAGTATTGATTATCATTCAATTTAATAATTAAAAATTTCAGTTTATCTAATACCCCACAACGCTAGTGCTGCTCATTTTCAAAGTACACATCATATTTTATTATTTCCACTATCTTATCGGTCTTGTACAAGACAATTTGGTAATGCTGACTATTCTTTCGAGGGTATGAAGCCTGAATTTGCCATGTAACTTCGAAGTGAAAGTGACTGAATTTTTAGACAAATAAAAAAAAAGGGAGAATTGGGGATAAATCTTACATTGAAAAATTAATTAGAGAATGAGATCTGCTCAGTTACATATATGGAAGTTTAGTTGCATATAACGTAAAAGTTCAGTTGCATATATGTGAATGGTCACATTCTATAATTAATTTTTTAATCAAAGATTTATCTTCAATTCTCTCTAAAAATGAATCCATAAGGATTTGTAATTTGTCATAGCCATTTATCATTGAGTCTAAAAACCGTTATGATTTTAATTTATATAATTTTGTGGAATATACAATCCATGCGTTTCTATAAATAAAATTTGATAACGACTGTATATTAAAATAATGAGATCAAGCAGCAAAGGCTCGATTTAAATAAAATAAATCATAAAAGACCTGATTTGAAATTGAGATATAGTACTTTGTAGTTATATTTTATATTAAAGGGGTAGTATTAATTATCATTCAATCCAATTATTAAAAATTTCAGTTTCTCTAATACGTAATACCACACAATACAAGTACCAACAAGCACTTGGTTGAATTTGTAAAGGTGTCCAACCAGCATATATAGGGTCTCGAGTTTGAGCCCTGAATGCACCAATGTTAAAATTTGTTGGAAGAGCTTGTCACCCAGAGAGTCCCACCAGTACTCAATCCGGATTAGTCAGTTGTTCGGACACCTGGTAATAGGGTCTAGAAAAAGCGCCGGATACCGGATGAAAGTATAAAAAGAAAAAATACCACATAACACAAGTGCTACTCATTTTCAAAGGATACACACCACATTTTATTATTTCCACAATCTTATCAGTTTCGTGCAAGACAATTTGGTAATGTTGACTATTCTTTGGAGAATATGAAGCCTGAATTTGCCTTGTAACTTCGAAATGAAAGTGACTGATTTTTTAGACAAATAAAAAATGAATCCATAAGTACTTACAATTTGTCATATAGGTATTTATCATTGAGTCTAAAAACCTTTGATTTTAATTTATATAATTTTATGGAATATACATTAATCCATGCATTTCGTTAAATAAAATTTTATAAAGACTAATTAAAAATAATGAGATCAAGCAGCAAAGGCACAATTTAAATAAAATAAATCATAGAGACCTGATTTAAAATTGAGATAAACTATGGAGACTTGATTCACAATTGAGATAAACGGGGATTAATTTTCCCAACACAATAATTAATTGATTATATTGTTTTTAAACTTATTTTATTTCTTGGACGGCAAATAAGATGGTTGATATTTAATGACTAGTTATGTACCCAAAAAAATATTTGATGATTAGTTGAAGTTAGATATCTGTTTAACTTTAAATAATATGTGAATGGTAAATCCTGGTAGTTCAGCTAGTAAAATTGCATCATCTAGTTGGTAAAAAGGATATTGTTTTTAATAATTAATTTGTAGGCTCAATTCTTCACAGTAATTCTCCCAAAATTATTTTCTTCTTTTTTTATCCCCCAAATCATTTTCAATCCACACTACATAACCTGTTGTAAAATATGCTTTAAAAATAAAGTTATATTTACACACGCGCACCAATCCCCTTTAAATATAGGATTTTTTTTTAAATATGATTATTTGAATGAGTTATATCCAAATATTATTGGATCTAATTGGATGCAGCTCTCTCAATTTTTTTTTATATTCACATAGACTTAAACTTGAGACATCTTATTGTGTTTTTTTTTTAACTAATATGCAGTTATAAAAAAAAACTCTTTAGGTAGATTATATTTTAATTTAGAGAAATTACTATATAAGGTTTTAAATATGAGAATTAGTTACCCAAAAGTCTAATAATAATAATTAAGGATTTTATAATAACAATTTCCGTATAAGAATTGATAGGGAATTAATGCTCCCCTCACATGTTATATTATGACTCTTTGATAGTTAAGTCTCTTATTTGAGATCATATAATAATTTTTTCCTTTTAATTTTTTTCTTAATTTTGTCCTATTTCCCTGGTTCTAAATATAACACTACATTTGTAAT
This sequence comes from Vachellia collinsii, assembly GCA_006871305.1. Taxonomy (NCBI): domain Eukaryota; kingdom Viridiplantae; phylum Streptophyta; class Magnoliopsida; order Fabales; family Fabaceae; genus Vachellia; species Vachellia collinsii. The sequence continues at coordinate 11,661 of QFDD01004103.1, read as the reverse complement.
GCAAAAGCCTTTATATTTAGCATCAAAACCAGTATAAGAAATGGGCCAACATATAATAGGGACACTTAAATAATTATTCTACTCTTGTGAATATTTTATGAAAAAAAGACATTCATTACTTTTTAAAAATCCGTAAAATTACCAAAGGATGTTTAAATTCCTGCTGGAAGATGTATCTACATTTATTACCTGATAATATTTTAAATATGATTGACTCCAAAGGATGCTTGCCTTTACAAAAGCGAATCTGCAAAATAACCTGTATAGACTTTTCAAAATACATCTTGTCTTGTATATTTGAAATGGAGGTAATATATTTTTAACCAAGGAAGCTTTACATTATCCTGATGTAGTAAACATACTCAGCAGAAAGCGGTCTTATAAAGTATTTTGTGATAATTCTTGCAAGTTAAGCAGAAAGGGACCGGATCCAAGCCTTCTAAGTTATACCCAAGACTCTGTCACTTTGTGGACTAATTATTTTTTATGTTCTTTCAATTTGCATACGTTTCTCTGCCTAGTGGCTAAGCTGTCATCTTTTTTCGTTCCTTTTTTAATAAAGTCAAACCCCTCAAGATATTTGAATATGAAATGGAAGTCATTGACTTGGTCCATTGTAGTAGTTAGCCTCCTTTAATTCTCACAAGCGCGAAGGCTCTTTGATTGATTTTTAAGTTTTGTTCTACGCAGGCCGGCCAAAAGCCAGAGCTTAGTTCAATTCAAATCCTATGATCTGCACTTCCATCTGAAGAAGCTTTTGGTCTTAAGAGTTATGGCCCAACGAAACCCAGTGATTCTTCTTCTTCTGCGAATGCTTACATTCCAGGTTCTTCTTCTTGTAGCAGCACAGAACTCCAATCAAGACTGTAAGTTCATTTGAACTTCCCAACTATATTGAAATACATTCCACTTGTCAGATTTTATTTTATTTTTGTTGTTGGAAGAGCCTGTTTCTCTAAGATAATAATCAGAAAAGTTGATAACAGTACTATCATTACAGTTCTAAAAAAGTAAGAGACTTTAAGACTGGATATGATCCGGAAAATGAAAAACCTGAACCAAAGGAAATAAAATCTGTAAGTTGTTTGTCAGATTGCTTCAAAGAGAATTGTAAGCTTAGTCTCATGATTTTGATCAGTTCAGATCCAGAGAAGAAGTAAATTGAATCCAACAGAGACAAAAATAAGTATAAGACGTTTATATCTCTTATTTTGCCGTTTAGTCAGCTAACACAATCTGTATCAATCACGAGATCAATGTCTCTTAATTGCCATCATTATGGGGGGTTGAGTCTAGTCGAAAAGGCTTATCCTTCTTAACGTAGAAAACGTAGAAAACCAAGGCTGAGTACTGGCTAAAAAAGATGTCCACATTTATTATTTAATAATATCTTAATTAAGTTGTCTTCGATAGGAGGACATCTGTGTTTATATATAAAAAAAGTCTCTTAATTGCCCATTCAAAAACATTCCTCTTTAATTTTTTGTTTTTTGGTTTGAGAAACTGTAAAATTACCTAAATTCTATTCTTTGAATAACGAAGTGCAAATTCATTTCTTAATCTTTTTTTGAAAAATTCATTTTGTCTCATGCAGTTACAGCTTTATCATCTCTCACTGAATTTTGGAAAAACAGGCCACCCAGTTGGGTGGGCACAGACCCCTGTGATGATTGGGAAGGCATTGAATGTACCGATTCAAGAGTGACCGCAATGTTAGCTTTTAATTTCTATCTGTTACCTTTTTGTCATTCTATTTATTTATTTATTAAATTCTATACTTCTCTCCTTGTTTCTTAAGAAAATTGTTAAGCATGGGCATTCAAGGCAGCTTGACTGAGGCTATTGGGAGATTAACTGAATTAGAGACTCTGTAAGTTTTCTACCCTTATAATGAGTCAGAGAGACCTATTAAATCAGAACTCTGTACATATATGAATTCTTCACTGGAAAAACCTATATTATATAGATTGATTTAGACCAGTTTACACCAATAACTTCGTTATAAATGGAGTAGTTCAATTGATTATATTATATTGTTTTTGTTTCTATAGGGATTTATCTTCCAACAAAGACATGGGTGGAAGAATTCCAGTTGAAATTGGGAATTTGAGAAAATTACGAACCCTGTAAGGATAACATTTACTACCTATAAGTTAATCATTCATAGTAACTCACCAAATGGAATAAAACATTGTTGCTGCTGCTGCTGTTGTCATTCACTAATAATCTGTTTCTTTTCTTGTTGTCTTCCAGGTCATTGGTTGGTTGTGATTTCTCTGGTCCTATTCCTGAATCAATAGGAAATCTTAAGCAGCTGACCTTTCTGTAAGGATCCCATTTTTAACAATTTTGCTAGTGCTGCTATTTTCTTAAGATGATCTACACATACACACATAAGAGAAACGAATAAGAGATCTTTTTTAAAAAGATATCTTTTCAACTCCTTGCATGTGTTGCTTTCTTTGAAATTGGCAAAAGTGCAAGAGGATCTAAGTCTTAAGAGTACAAATAAAACTGAACCATGGTGATACCTATCTATAAGGATCAAAATGACCACACATCATGTTTATTCGTGTTTTCCTTTTGATTTTAAGAAATTAGATTGCATTGATTTTTTGAATAACCATGTTGTGTTGCATGGGATTTTGGTTCTGAAACTAAATGTCATTCTGATCCTTTCTCATTTGCAAAATCAATACATTTATAAAATATTATAGGAAGACTATTCATAAACTATTAACAATATGACTACTCCTTTTGGAGTTATGAGCAAATGTGTGGAGCCCACATCGCATTACCTCCGAGTGTTTTTCCAATTAAAGATGATGCTTGAAATGTAACATCTATTCTATTAGATTGCTCTGATTTTTCTTTAGGCTAATGACTGGTAATTAATGTATGACTTACTGATTCTTATTCAGAGCTCTTAATCTTAATCGGTTGAGTGGGAATATTCCACGTACGTTTGGCAATCTATCCAATGTTAATTGGCTAGATATTGCAGACAACCAGATTGAAGGGCCCATCCCTATCTCTGATGAAGAAGGACCTGGTCTTGACATGCTACTCAAAACAGAGCACTTGTATAGATGCCTAATCTCTATCTCAGTTTGATTTCATAATTTTTTTCAGTTTTGCACTACATGGCTGCATTTTTATTTCTGATTCAGCAAAGGACCTAATATGTTTCTTACGTTCATCTTGTGCAGTCATTTTGGAAATAACCGCCTTTCTGGGCAAGTTCAAGCTAAGCTTTTTAGCTCAAATATGATACTGAAACACCTGTAAGCTTTATTAAAACTAGAAAGTTTTCATTCTTGGTTTTTTTTTTGGCAGTGTTGTCGGCTTGGCAAATGCTCAAATATTCTTGGAGTAACCTTAAAATTACTTATTTGATTCTATTTGTGAGTCACTTCTAACATATTAATCTGAATTAAGCAAAATCTTAAACATCATTAATTTTATGTTGAAATTTAATAACTGTACCCCTATTAAGTTTCTGTTACACCCATGAAAATAAAGTCTACACAATAATAAATAAAAGATAAAATTATACATTCATATGAAAAATTTAACTATGTGACTTGTAAATAAGATAAAAACAATATTCTCTCTATTTATTATAAATAAGACTAGAAGAGTATTTTAAGTGGAAAAAAAATTGCATAATGGATGGAGAATCATGTCATATGTTCTTTTGGTCAGGCTTCTTGACAACAATGACCTAGAAGGCAGCATTCCAGACACTATGGGATCAGTGAAGACATTGTCAGTGGTGTGAGTACCTTGTCATAGCTATTCTGATTAGCAACCCCTGAAATCCTAGTGACATTTTCTTTTTTGAATGTTTTCTCTTGGCCACAGACGCTATGATCACAATCAAATGAGTGGACAAGTGCCTTCAAGTATCAGAAATCTCACAAAACTCACTGATCTGTAAGACTGCTGAAGAAATGTGCCAAATTTAACTTTCACAAGTCATAACCATCTGAAGAGGTTTTCTTTGTTTTATTAATTAAGAATGTTGTCACTGAGAGAATATCTTGATTATATCTCCTTTTTTCAGGAACTTAGGCAACAATAAGCTAAACGGTTCTATGCCTGATCTCACTGGATTAACTACACTCACCACAGTGTAAGTAGTTAAATAGTGATTGCATTGTGTAAAATATTTAGGAGAAATTACTATAAGATTCCAAAATAAGATTTAATTGCACAAAAGTCCGATATAAGGAATAATATACAATGATAAGTTCTAGTGCAGGAAAATGATAACAAGTTTATACTTCATACTTGTTATTGTAACTTTTTGGTAATTAAGCCTTTGTCTTGGGACCTTATAGTAATTCTCCCATTATCCTATACTAGAGAAGGGACAAAAAATCTTTTTCTTTTAATTAGATCTATGAAATTACCTCATATGAAAACTATAGGCTTATATTTATGCCGTGTTATTTATATGTCTATTTATTTGCAGGGATTTGAGCAACAACTCTTTTAATTCTACAAGTTTCCCTTCATGGGCTTCAAGTTTGCCATATTTAACTACACTGTAAGTTCTTATAACCTCCCTCCATCAAAGACAACCTCTATCTATCTCCCTATCCATCTTTTGATTCAGATATTGTGTGTGGCAGAACATTGGAACAAACTGGACTGCAAGGGACAATACCTGACACCTTATTTAGCCAGTCTAGTATCGAGACTGTGTAAGTATTCCTATCTAAGTACATATATCTAGATTTGGGCATGTCCATATGAGGCTAATTTGTCCTCAAGTGTATATGAAAAACATTATGGTTATAAATTGATTGTTTTGAAATGTGGAAACAGGATACTGAGGAATAATCAGCTCAATGGCACCTTGGATGTTGGCGACTACAAATCCAATTTGGGTTTTATAGATTTGGCGAATAATAAGATAACTGAATTTGCTCAGAAAAGTGAAAAAACCAGTTTTAACGTCACGTAAGCTTCTTTCCTTAATGTTATCACCAAATTTTATTAGATTTTTGCTACAATTTAATTTTCATGTGACCCTGGGGAAGAGAATAAAACTATTACCTTTATGACCAAAGGGAATTAATGCTAGGGAGATTCACAAGTGAAGTACGGTTTATAATTTCTCTAATCTAATAAAGCTATCTGATGTTTTTTTTTTTTTTTGCAGACTATTTGGCAACCCCATTTGCCTCGAAACAGGAGCTGATTCACAAAGTTACTGCAAAAACTCGCCAACTAATATTATATATTCTACACAACCAAATAATAACTGTATACCTCTTCCTTGTAGTTCTAACATGGTTTCCAGCCCAAACTGCAAATGTGCATTTCCCTATACAGGAGTTCTGACTTCTAGAGCTCTTGGTTTCTCAAACTTCGGAAATACAAGTTATTTTAAGAATCTTGAGCTTGGCATGTTGACTTCTTTCCAGACCCATGACCTTCCAGTGGATTCAGTTTCTTTGAGCAACCCATTTCAGAACCCTGATACTGATTATTTTAGTCTGGAACTACAAGTCTTCCCATCTCAAAGTGACCGTTTCAACAGAACTGGAGTTTTAAGCGTTTCATTCGTGCTTTCCAACCAGATCTATAAAGCTCCAGAATTTTTCAGCCCATACACTTTTTATAGTAATGATAGCTATGCATTCTACGCAGGTGATTCAATGTCCACTAAGGATAATAAACTGTCTTTCTAGTTTTTATGTGTTCTTATTTGGGCAAATGACAGTTGAAGAGTAATGACTCTTGTTAATGACAGGTAAGAGCTTTAACAATTAAAATTCTTGTCAAGGACCATAGAAATAGGCCACACTGTGGATTTCTCAAAGTCATTTCTCATGCTTCATGTCATGGAAATTTGCTGATATTACAATAAAATTACAATAAAATTTTTCTGATATTATGAGAGTAATTTTTTTTAATCCCAAAGTAGTAATAAATTTAAAACATCCTTGAAATATTGGGAGCCTCAGGTCATAATTTTGGGTGGCATAAAATGGTAACTTCAGGAAGCATCAAGAACAACTTATTTCTATGATCCTTGAGAGCAATTTTAATTTTAAACGCTTGGCTGTCATTAAAATAGGTTACGGATCTTTCACTGTCATTTTTTTTTTCCTTCTTCCTAATTCTTCCCTCTCACTATCATTTTATTCTCATGTCAATCAGAAGAGCCTTCATCAAGTAAATCAAATACTGGGGTTATAGCTGGTGCAGTAGCTGCTGGTGTTGTCGTCTTGATACTGGCCGTCCTTGTAGTAATATTTGCAATCCGCCAGAAGAAAAGAACAAAGGAATTTAATCCTTTTGGTATAATTTCTCTGTTTCAGGCTTGGGATATTATCTCTATTTTCTTCACTTGTAAGGAATCCGTTTTTTCCATCAGTCTTTTAATTGTTCCAATGCAATGCAAATGCAGCAAACTGGGAACAGAACACTAATAGTGGCAATGCTCCTCAGCTAAAAGGAGCACGTTGGTTTTCTTTTGAAGAGCTCAAGAAATACAGCAACAACTTTTCAGAAGCCAATACTATCGGAGCGGGGGGCTATGGAAAGGTTTATATTGATCCTTTTTCCTCTTGTAACCTTACATGCATTCTTATTAATTTTTGCTCCTTAAGAATTTTGCCTCAAGCACTAACTTTAGAAACATGATACTCCCTCTGGTCTTATTTATAAGCAATATTCTCTCACATAGAATTGATTCTATATATAAGCAATAATTTGGCTTTATTAAAAATTTAATGTACCTTTTCTACTTTTACCTTTAACTAATTACATATTTCTCTCATATTTTTTTCCTACATATTCTCTATCATCTCTTTTCTCGCTTATTCTCTCTCTCTCTCTCTCTCACACACACACACACATTTATCATCTTCATAAATAAGGATATATTTGAAAAAATAATTATATCTTTTATACATTTATTGTTTTTAATTAATTTTCGCCTACAGTTCGTTTTATATCATTCGGGTAGCTGTTGCTTATAAAAAGTTTGTAGGAAGTAGAATCTTAACTTCGTTGCAAAATATGATTAGTCCATTGGTCATTATATGTAAGGTTTACCAAGCCGTTCTTCCCTCTGGGGAACTGGTCGCTGTCAAGCGTGCTTCACAAGAATCTATGCAGGGTGCTGTTGAGTTCAAAACAGAGATTGAGCTTCTATCAAGGGTCCATCACAAGAATCTTGTTAGTCTCGTGGGTTTCTGTTATGATAAAGGTGAACAAATGCTGGTATATGAGTATATTCCTAATGGCACAATGATGGACAGTCTTTCAGGTACCTGAAATTTTCCGACTCATTTCTTGACTATTAACAAATCAAGACTTCAATTTGTACTTTAAAAAAATAAAATAAAGAAAACACACCATAAGAGGATCTAATGTGGATACTTTTGCTATTGAACTGTAAAAGGGGGATTTCCATATACTTATTTCAGCACTCTGCATTAAACTATCAGTTGCTAATGGTATCATTAATGGCCTCTTTTACCCTACCAATTTAATCCATGAAATTGATGTTTCAATGACATTTTAATACACATAAATTTATCTAAAGACTGATTGAAAATCTTGTCTTATTTTCCATGACATGTAATAGCGGTACTACGAATTCTTCAATTGATGTAAATGAGGATCTCTTGAAGTTCATGAAATGCATTAATATTTCATCTGTCTTTTATTTATTACGGGAAACTGCCCTATTTGGCTAAGATTTCTTTCAAAAGATTATTAGTTGAATCTTTCCCTTGTCATTTTACTTTAATTATTGTTGAATTTTAAGGGAAACCAGTTTTAAAGATCAATCTAACAAGAACCCCTTCAAAATTGCCCCTTGGCTGGAACGAAGACACATTTCTTGATGTTGCTTGTGACTTTGTATGTGCAGGAAAATCTGGAATTAGCATGAACTGGATAAGGAGGCTAAAAGTAGCTGTGGGAGCAGCCAGAGGGCTAGCCTATCTTCATGAACTCGCTGATCCACCAATCATACACAGGGACATAAAATCGAGTAATATTCTGCTCGATGACCACCTAAATGCAAAAGTTGCTGATTTTGGTCTCTCCAAACTTAAGGATAGTGACAGGGGCCATATCACAACTCAAGTCAAAGGCACAATGGTTTGTATATTTAGTTCTTTAAAAGGAACATTACTTTCAATGAACTATTTGATAGTTGTTCATAAGGCACAAAAAAATAGCTAGCTTTCAGTATGCTGCTACCACAGTACTCTGCAAAATTGGGAGACGCTTCAATAATCTTCAGTGAAAGGATAAAGCATATTTAAGCAACAAAGTTATCACTTTACCTTTATTTTCTTCACATTTTTACCCTACTTATGGCTAAGGCTTATCATATACACTTATATTTAAAGCTTCAACGGCAGAACAGAAATATTAATCTCTGCATGCAAAACACTGCTCGTGCCCTAAACCTTAAACACTAAATTTGGACTTACATTCTTCAATTTTTTTTTTTTTTGAGTGCACTTACATTCTTCATTCTTGTAGGGGTATATGGATCCTGAATACTACATGACTCAGCAGTTAACAGAAAAGAGTGATGTGTATAGTTTTGGAATTACAATGCTTGAGCTGGTAACAGCAAGGAAGCCAATAGAGCAAGGAAAATTCATTGTAAGAGAGATTTTAAGGTTATTGGATAGATCTAAAGAGTTGTACAACCTTCATGCCATTTTAGACCCAATCATAAAGCAAGACGGAAATCCAAAAGGTTTAGAGAAGTTTGTGGACATAGCATTGAAGTGTGTCAAAGATCATGGGGAAGAAAGGCCATCAATGGCAGAAGTTGTGAAAGAGATTGAGAATATAATGCAACTTGCTGGATTCAACCCCAATGCTGAATCAACATCAACATCAGAAACTTATGAAAATGTCAGTAGTGGTGGGAAGATCTACCATCCTTACGTCAATGAAGATTTCGCCTACACGACTGTTTTTCCATCAGTAAAGGTGGAACCTCAGTAAAAGTTTTGGCAGTTTTGGTCTCTTCGTTTTTTTTTTAACCCTGTAAATCCTTTTCTTCTTCAGATGCTAGTAATTTGTTCTGGTTTGGTGTGTGGAACTGTGAATTTAGGAAGATATTCAGAATCACCTTGCAATTATGGTTCAGACTAGTATTGTATGCTTTAGAATCTCATAGAGGCTCCTCAGAAATGCTTTTTAATTGTGAAAAGTTTTACATGTATTCAATTCTTTCCCCTATGCTTGAACTTGAATTAATTGAGAGGAGAACAGAACTGATCAAAATTTTTACTTGGCATTGCCTTGAGGGTGTTTTTCCAATTTTTGAATGAATGCAATATTTGGATTGTAAAGTATGCTCAGTAAGCCTTATTGTTGAAAAAAGATGTATAAAAATAACTTGAATAAGAATGCATTATTTTAGTAATTAACTTCACGTTGTTCTCTAGGGATTGAACATATTTACACAGTGAAAGATCATTTTGACATCTTGAGGTATAAATAAGTAATTATCTACAAACAAAAAATGGTAAATATAAGACTGATATATTCAAGAGATGGTGAATACGAACAGTGAATACCTATTGGAACATGAGAAAGAAGAATTGCTAATTGGTGGATCATTCAATTGTGTAGTGGTTGTCAACAATAAATATATTAGGCCAAGTCAATTTGCATATCATAAAATCGGTCAAGCGACCTCCCTGTATATGGCTAGAGGAAAGAAGTATTACAAGAGATACAGTGAAATCCCCATGGCGTAACAGAGTGATTTTTGGCCAGTTTGAGTCACTTGTTTATTATGTCATGTGTGAATCATGATGTTGATATTTATTAGAGCCATAAATCCACTATGGCACACAAAACCATGCTTGAAACCACTTATATAGATATCATAAAATCAGGGGCAATTTATGATATTCTCAAGTGTAGAGTCAGTGGTTTTCTAAAACAAAGCGTGTGATATCTTTAAATATGTTTCTGATTATGGAAAATTATGTTACATAATGGTGATTTGCGTGAACCATAACAATCTAATGACAATTCAATAAAATCGTCATTATATAGAGTGAAACCAAACTTCTTAGGAGGATAGAGGGGCGATTCAGATAAGATCTAATGTAAATCCAAACTTTCTATTCACTCATGGGATCTCTGCAGTCTAGAGGGTGGGGGAGATCACCAAGGCTCCTCTCTTCTTGGGAATTCTACATATATGATCAGTACATGAACAGCTATATCTTGAGCACATGTTTACGTTCGGCCTCAATGGAAAAATAAAAACAGAGCATCTAATAATGTGTCTTCACACACTAAGAACTACAAGATGCCCATGGGGTGAAGACAGGATCGTACCATTTGAGCTTTTCTTTTCATGCTTCACAATATTCACATTAGGTTCTTCCCACAACGATTTTGTACTACTGAAAAAGATCAAAGCACTCACCTCTTTCGTTATGTTCTTAAATGATACTTGCATTTAGTCAAGTAATAATGATGTGCTAGAATAAACACACGAACGCACTTATATTCATAAAAAAAAAAAAAGTTTAGCAAAGTAATTATTTCCAAAGATTCTCTTTTAATAATAACTTCAAAACATTAACTCTAGTATTTAAATTAATATATCTCAGATCAAAATAAGGAATCCACACATTCTTTTCTTGAAAAGAATGACCTAATTGATTTATTTAATATCTAACTATAGAGATTAAATTTGAGAAAATAAAATTAACAACAAATCCAATGAACTTTTAATTATTGAAATCCCATAAGAAGGAGCAAATGAACACTAAGGAAAGAGATATCTACCTAAGCTAGTAAGAAAATTATCGTTCATGCACTAATTTTTAAATTTTAAGATAAAATGGCTTGATTGAAAATTGGGACTAAGCAAAGATATAAATATGTAAGAAGATTTAAAAGTGGAAAAAAGTAAAAATTCCATCATGGTAAGACTACATGATGTCTATGTGATTATTTTTTAATTTCTTATTCATAAGCTTTGATTTCCCCAATAAACATGAGAGTAAAGAAAAACAACTCGTAAAAAAAAAAAAAAAGTATCAACAGGAAAAGAGTCATTGAGAAAAGAGAATCAAGGTGAAAATTCTAAATCCTTAACGTTTATTGTTTTCCCCAAGTATATCTTATTTTGAAATATAGAACATAAGATGTCCATCAATTTAGTTATTATTTACGGTTCAAGTATTCATGTCCAATAAGTCTATCTTTCCCCTCTGCTTCCTGTAACCCTTCCCTATACCACCGGTCTCCGGTGTTTCCTTCTATAATTGCAGAGATCACCGCTGACACTACCACCAGGCATGGATCGGGTTTTAGCTCACAGCTTCAAAAAATCTGATTTTGGTCAGCGGTCCGAACGCCAGCAAGAATGAAGCTGGTGAAGCTCAGGGTGGGTGCCGACGCTGCTATCAGGTGTGGTGAGATATTTGGACGGAGACGGGAAGCTGTCGGCGGAGGAGCTGCGGCGATGGCTGGGGAAGATGGGAGGGGAGATACTGATGAAGGAAGCAGAGACGGCGATAAAGGCATTGGATTTGGACGGCGATGGGCTATTGAGTTTGGAGGATTTGGTGGGATTAACGGGGAGAGGGGGAGAGGGAGAGGCTGGAACATCTAAGAGAAGCTTTTAAAATGTATGAC
>QFDD01004101.1:0-12488 GCA_006871305.1 Vachellia collinsii | reverse complement strand
GGTGATAATAGTCGACGTATATACGTATACGGGCCTACGACTTTAACTTAGACAGTTGAGTTATACAGTGAAGAAACTAGTAGCCAATCCTTTAGGCCATGGATGAAAAGTAGCTTATGAGGTCAAGTCCCTGGGGATCGATGATGACGACAATGTCTTGCATTTCTTTGGCTCTGGTTTCTTTCCTTTCCCATCTCATCATTCTCACCGCCAAGCAAAACGACTTCGTCGAGCTGCTTAACTTCAGCAAATTCATACAGTGGGACTGCTTCCAGGAAAATGGTGGAAAGCAGTTCAAAGATACAAGTACATACGACTTCAACCTCAAGAGCCTTCTTTACTATAACCTCACTTCCGACCCAAACATCGACTACGGCTTCTTCAATAAGTCTGAGGGCGAAGTTCCCGATCGAGCTAGCGCAATTGGGCTGTGTAGAGGAGATATCAAGCCAGATGATTGCCGTCGCTGCCTCCACAATGCAACTTCGATTCTCCTAAGCGAATGCGGAAATCAAACGGAAGCGATAGGATACAGCGACGGATGCATGTTACGTTACTCAAACCAGTCGATATTCGGTTCATATCAGAAACCTGACTTCTACCTTCCATACCTTAGTGGAGCTGTTGAAACAGACCCCAACTTCAATAGAACCGTTAATGATCTGTTGCAGAATCTAACAAAAGAAGCTGCAGCTGGTGACTCCCGTCGCAAGTTTGCCGCATCAGCAACAGATGTGGCCTTCCAACAGACCATTTATGGTCTTGCTCAATGCACTCCCGATTTGTCTGAGCGAGGCTGCCAAGACTGCTTGCAGAAGGCTATCTTGGAAATCAATGGACCCTGTTGTGGGAACAAGACAGGTGGAAGGATTATCAAACTGAGCTGCAGTGTTAGATATGAGAAGTATCCCTTCTATGATAAAGCAGTTGTCGATTCACTACAACCATCTCTTCCCCCACCCGCGGTCTATATAACTTCTTCACCAGGTGTATATATATGTATATGTATATGTACACACACAAACTCTCTTCAACAGTACTTAACAATATATTGTCAATCAGTATGTATTTTCAAAGAAACCTGAGTGTGTGTGTGTGTGTGTGTGTGTTGGTCTTTTGCAGGGAGCAGCAGGTCGAGAATTCTCATAATTATCTTCACTGTTCTGGCTGTTGCATTCATCATAGTTCTCTCCTCCATCTGCGCGTACTCTCGAATAAGGAAATCAAGAAAAACCTTTGAGAGTAATTAAGTCAAGCTAGTGTTTCCATTATCGTTGTTACATATAAGAGAACATTGTTCCCGCTGATGTGACACAAAAAAGTTTTATGGAACGAGAAAACATTATGCTCACTACTTTCCGTTAGATTTTATAAGTTTTTCCCTCTGAAAACTATTGGTTCTTACTTTCTCTTTTCCCTTCCTTTTTGGTTCATTCCTCGATTTGGCAAGATTTTACTCCTTTAATGTCCAAAGAAATTTTCAGATAGAACAAAATAGCTTTGGCAATATTTACGCAGACTCGTTGATTCATGGATCCTTTGAGCCGGAACTAATAACTTCGTTTGTCTCCTCCACAGTTGAGCTTGTAGATAATCAAGATGAAATCACACCAGTTGAGTCATTGCAATTCGACTTTTATACCATCAGACTCGCTACAGATAACTTTTCCATTGAAAATAAGCTTGGACAAGGAGGATTTGGACCGGTATTTAAGGTACACCAACGATTTTATGTTGAGATATGTGATTGTAAATTTGTAACCATATTGTCACAATTAGGTAGTATATAGTTATCAAACAAGTAACTGCATGTCCCAACTTTAATAAAAAATGCAGGGTAGGCTCTCCAATGGAAGAGAAATTGCTGTCAAAAGGCTGTCCATGGATTCTGGGCAAGGAGATTCAGAATTCAAGAACGAAGTGTTGTTGGTGGCCAAGCTTCAACACCGTAATTTAGTGAAATTACTTGGTTTCTGTTTAGAAAAAAAAGAAAGGTTACTCGTCTATGAATTTCTTCCAAATAAAAGTCTTGATTACTTGCTATTTGGTAAGTACTTAGCTCTACTTTAGATTGATGCGAAGCATGTTTATATTACTTCATTTATAACATTTCATCAACCTAGTTTCAATACAATGAAACTCCAAAAATGAGCTTGAAATTATTGTAGATCCAAACCAACGAGCTCATCTTAATTGGGAGATGCGATACAAAATCATAGGAGGCATTGCCCGTGGTGTTCTTTACCTTCATGAGGATTCAAGACTACGTATTATTCATCGTGATCTCAAAACAAGTAATATTCTTTTAGATGAAGAGATGAATCCTAAAATATCAGATTTTGGTATGGCAAGATTGTTCTCCATTAATCAAACTCAAAGCAATACTAATAGAATTGTTGGAACCTAGTAAGTATATTATTGACCTTAAAACTAATTAATAGTAAAAGAGTTGGTGATATCTATATTTGATTAACCTTATGTATATTAATATGCAGTGGATATATGGCACCAGAATATGCAATGCATGGACAATTTTCAATAAAATCAGATGTTTTCAGCTTTGGTGTATTAGTTTTAGAAATTGTAAGCGGAAAGAGAAACAATGCCATCTTTCATGAGGAGAATGCACATGATCTATTAAGCTTTGTAAGTCCTTTTTCTTTTGCATAATTTATTTCAACCGAGCTCCCTTTCCCTTGTTCTTCCATAAGTGTGCATATTCTGATAGAAATTAAGTATATGTGCCGTAGCTTGCCAACATATAAAATTGCAGATGTAACTTAATTTGAACTAATATCGCAAACTTGTTGCAGGCATGGAAAAATTGGAGGGAAGGGACATCCTCAAATATAATAGATTCACTATTAATTGATGGGTCAAGAAAGGAAATGACAAGATGCATCCACATTGGTTTACTCTGCGTTCAAGAAAATACAGCAGACAGGCCGACCATGGCTACCGTTGCTCTTATGCTCAGCAGCCACTCATTCTCTCTCCCGTTACCTTCACAACCTGCATTTTTAATGAATTACAGAACTTTACCCCAGAGCTCAGTTACAAGATCCAGTGAACAAGACACTACTGGCTCTATTCAAGCTTCAAGTGGACAAGAATACAACTCTGTTCAGGCACCAACAGAAAATGTGACCTCAGTTACCCATGAGCCCCATGCTAGTTAGCCAGGTTTTGCCCCTGACCTCCATGCATTTGGGTGCGAAACTTCTACATTTACTAGAAGTTGAGTCTGCTTCTCTCAATATTTCTAGCTAGTTTTGCTGTGTCATTGATTAAAGATTTACTACGCAAGTTCCCCTGTTTATCTTCCTTATATATGTTGTTTGTTGGCCAAAGCGAACTCGATATTTAAAGGATTTGGATCCTCTCCATACTTTTTTTTTCTATTTGATTTAATGGCCATGCATTTATTGTTATCGCTTGAGTACTTTTGAAAAAAATATCAGTTAAATTTTTCAGTTAAACTCAAATCTTTGCATGGTCTTCATTCACATTTTAAATTGGGACGTTTTGAGTCAGACGTGAAGTGGATTTTTTTTCATGTTCTCTATGACATCTCGCTACGATCCAGAACCTCAGTTTTTGTAATGATTCTCACAGTGGATGGTTTCCTTAAAATAGAGCCTTTATAAAGCCTTTGGTTTCCAACTCTAACTGTTAGCATTTGGGTGTGGTTGTCCCAAAATTTATACTCGTTGCTATCCTGTTGGCGAGTAGGAGGCCGGGACTTATCCCAAGGGCTTACGCTCGTGACAGTTTCTGTTATTATGCAGTCTATAATATTGTTAAAATTTTGGAGTTAAAAATGCTTGAGCCAAAGTCTGACATAAACATATGACTTAGAAGTCAAGCAGTTGAACACATGAGGGCGGCTGTTGAAGTCGTTGAAGCCACACATGTAAACGAAACTTTAAGGAATTATTTTGCATATTGGGACCACACCTTTTATGTTAAGGACCGGATACATATAATCTCCCTCGTCATAACAGTGTTCTAATGATGTTTAATACTAATCATGCATGGTTAAGCGTCCATAAGTGAGCTTCATCCTCACTAAATAGAAGTCTATATGTCTGTGGACAACAAAAGAAGCCAAGTTTCTTTAGGCATCAATTTAAAATATTTAGGGATCTGAACTATTTATTTGTCATGAACTCGTGGCTCCTCTTGGTCAATGTATCAACTTGAATTAACTACTTGTGTTGGTAGTTTGTTATAGGTACCTGATATGAAATCTTGGTCGTTTTGACAAATTTCAAAGTTTTTGATACCTTGACTTTGGACAAAAAGGTCTGCTGATGTGATGTATAATATCAAAGTGGTAGAAGGAAAAAAAAACAACGGAGTTAATTAATTGATTAATGGGAGTCTTTGAAACTATCTTCTCTAAGTCTTCAATTAATTTATTTTGTTGATACATATTTTTCACTAAATCATTTATTATACTCTTCTTCAAGAAAAAAGGAAGGTAATATATATATACACACACAGTTTTCGACAAGATTACTCTTGTAATAGCAGAAAAGTCAACCGTGCTTTACGGTATAAATTTTAAATTTTATATTGCTTATATGCATCATTTTTTCAACCATATGACGTTGATGAATGATGATCAGACACGCCACTTGTTTGCTTGACTGGGACATTCATTTACGCAGTAAGATAGAGCCATACAAAACTGTTTCAGCGAAGGATAAAAAATCAGACCGGACGGGTCGATCCAACCAGTTCAATATCGGATTCAATGTTAAACTGGGAGGCAGGTTGATCCGGATCAACCTTGTGAAAAATCAGGATGACTGAATCATATATTTTTTTGAAAAAGATATTTTTAATGTTTGCTTTTTTTAAAAAAAAAATTACATTAAGGTCCCATGTAAAAAATTAACATTAGAAATGTCTCAAAAGGTTGTTAATAACAAGTAAAAGAGCACCATTGACAAGTAAATGAGCTACCAGTAGCAATCTCTGATACCTTTCTAATATGAATTTTTTTGTGTGAAACATTAATGCAATTTCTCTTTTTTTGGTTTACTGTTTTTATTAATATTTAGTGACAAAGGGAAGAACTAGATGATATTTCTTCCTTTCCTCTTTTATATACTACAAACATGATTTTTTTTATAATTGATTCTTAGCGTTTTATAGTTGATGAATGAATTGTAATGATGTTTTTTTTGTTATGAATGATTATTAATTACAATAACTAAAATATTTTAACTAATAAAGATAAATATTTTGATATTAAATATTATTAAAAATATTGTATTTTAATATTGTCAACTAAATATCATTATTTTAATATGGTCGATCTGACCCCGGTTTGACCCCGATCTGACTCATTAACCTTTGATCCGCTATCTCAACTGGTTCAATGTTCAGTCCGGTTTTTTGAACCTTAGTTTTAGCAACATAGCTCTAATAACAAATGCCATATGCACGACAAATTTCAAAGACGACAAGGCCACCTTTGAAATTCACCCATAATAAAGTCAAACTCTTTCTATGATATCAATGTTATTATTTATGAAATTGATTGATCAACTTTACGACAAAAAACCTCACAGAACGAAAAGAAAAAATGAAATTAGTGTCAGGCCAGACCAAGGTTTTTACCTTCCCTGAATGCTATAAGACACTGATCTGACAAGCTCAATGGCTAGAGCTTATTTCGCATTGTTTCAATTTCTCTGTGTTCTTATTGCTCAATTATACGAAGTCACAAGCGAACTAGAATTTCTATACCATAATTGCAGCAGAAGCAGCAACACAGCAAATAGCGCCTACCAGACCAACCTCAATATACTTTTATCAGGTCTCACTTCCAACAAACAAACAGGTTATGGCTTCTACAATCTCTCTTACGGTAATTATCCAAACACAATCTACGCAGTTGGATTATGCAGGGGAGATGTTAAGCTAGACGTCTGCTGTAGCTGTCTCAAAAATTCATCAGTGAAGCTGCCACAGCATGTCCGAATCAGGAGCAAGTTTTTGGGATGTATGATGAGTGCATGCTGTCTTAGTCAAACACTTCAATATTAGGAAATCGTGTAGATCCTATTGTTACGGTATATTTGTGGAAGTGGAACGCAAACTTTGCAACAAGTTGGGATAAGCAAAATCAGGTCATTATGGGTTTGCTGCGAAATCTAAGTAGCAGAGCAGCATCTGGTGACTCTAGTCTAAAGTTTGCTGCAGGGAATGAAGAAGGATCTGACGTTCAAACCATATATGCTGTTGTTCAGGGCACACCTAATTTGAACGAGTCAGAATGCAACAACTGCTTACTTTGGGCCATTTCGAAATTTCCGAATTGCTGTATTCACAGGCCAGGTGGTAGGGTTATTACACACATATGTAACTTAAGATATGAAAGTAGCCGCTTCTATGCTATTACAGCTGATGTACCTTTATCAGCTCCGTCGCCACTAGTGTCTCCTCCTCCGCTAACTCCTCCATCCACCAACACAACATCTTCACCTCCTCCATCTGCCGTCACGACGTTATCGAAAGGTACTTTCATTAGCAATGAAACCTTTTAGGGTGAGCCCTAAAGTAATAATAAGTCGCTGCCATGTGAGTTGGAGGCTACTGGAGCCTTTTCCGCCTGCCAGTAAAGTTGCATATATATCTCTCCAACTCCACTTTTGGAAGACTTATGTACTCGGCACAACTAAACCTCCGAAAGTTCACCTTTGTAGGGATTTCCCATTCCATCCGAGAGGAATGGATGGTTTTTAGCATATATCTGGAGGATAAGTATGGCTTCAAAATCAAGATTCTTTTCTATTGTTCGCTCTTAATGAACAGAGTTTTTCTTTTTCCAGGAAAGAAGTCACAAACTATCATTGCCATTGTTGTACCAACGTCTGCATTGGTGGTGCTGCTTATCTTTATTTGTATCTGTGTAAGGGTAAGGGTGAGAAAGCAAGAAAGGAAATTTCGGAGTAAGTACACGTTGAATAATTATTGCTAAAGATGAGCGAAGTCAATTTATTATATTTCTTGTGACTTTTCGAAGGCGTTTATTCTGCAAAACTTACAGCTTTAATTAAATACCATCTAAGGAAATGGATTAAACTCTTTGCCTAGGGATACTGAAGCTGATGATTCACTTGAACTTACTGAGTCAATACAGTTCGAATTTGACACCATTAAAGTTGCTACGAATAACTTCTCTGATGCAAACAAGCTTGGACAGGGAGGATTTGGATTAGTTTACAAGGTAGACAGATATAACACACAGTATTACGAACAGAGCACCCCTGTTCAAATTTTGATGCTTATTGGCCAACTTTCAGGGCAAGCTCTCTGACGGAAAACAGATCGCAGTAAAAAGGTTGTCTATAGATTCTGTTCAAGGGAACATTGAGTTTAAGAATAAAGTGCAATCAATGATCAGGCTTCAGCACCAAAATTTAGTTAGACTCCTTGGTTTTTGTATGAAACAGATGGAACGGCTTCTAGTATATGAGTTTCTTCCTGACAAAAGTCTTGATCACTTTATATTTGGTAAGTTAGACATTATATTTCTACATGGAAAGTGCAGTTCATTACCTTTTACTGCCAGACCAATAAGCATATATATTTGACTCTACATGATTATGTCTTGGATTGAGATATCGATCCTATTAGATGTGAACAATTGACATGGGAAACACGATACAAAATTACAGAAGAAATTGTCTGTGGCCTTTTTTACCTGCACGAAGAATCTCAACAACGAATTATTCATCATGATATTAAAGCAAGTAACATTCTCTTGAATGCAAGGGTGAATCCTAAGATATCAGATTTCGGCATAATAAAATTATTTTTTACAGATCAAACTCAAGCCAATACAAATAGAGTTGTGGGAACCTAGTAAGTATGAAAGCATTTCATCTCTAATTAGTTTCTAACTATTGTAGCTTGAATATGATAGTCAAGAGAATATTTGATCACTTTGACATGTAGTGGGTATATGGCACCAAAGTATGCAAGGCATGGACGATTCTCGATGAAGTTTGATGTCTTCAGTTTCGGTGTACTAATTCTAGAGATTCTGAGTGGCCAGAAGAATGGTGGCATATGGGGAATAATGTAGAGCATCTACCAAGTTTGGTACTTTTTCAGCCCCTTCCCTATCTATCTTCATTGTCTTTGAGACTTTTAGGAAATTAATCGCTACCGGTCTACATGAAACATAAATTATAAATAAGTTTTGGACCAATACTTTCTAAAACTGAGCAATTTGTTGCAGGCATGGAGAAGCTGGAGGAAAGGGATAGCCTCTACCATTATAGATCCCACGTTAAAAGATGGTTCAAGAAATGAAATAATGAGATGCCTACACATTGCCTTACTGTGTGTTCAAGAGAAAGCTGCTGACAGACCAAACTTGGCTTCCCTTGTGCTCATGCAGCCACTCTGTCACTCCAAGCACCCATGAAACCTGCGTTTTTCATGAATGATATGAGTTTATCAGGCAGAGTATATGGGGATAACAGACCTGTGTCAACAAGCTCCAGTGAGAAAAAAAGTGAAACTGCAGAATCATCATCAGTAAATGAGTCCTCAATAACTGATATATATCCTCGATGATTTGAGTTGTACAGGTGACACTCTTAATCATAATTAACTGAATGATTTATATTTTTTAAACGAAGATGACAGAATTTTTTGAATTGCATAAACATGAAAAGAAGCAAGTAATGCATTTTAATTCAGAAGTTCTCTGTATTGTAAATAGGGAATCTCATATCATGGTAACAATGCAGAAATTAGCTCTTTCCTGGTTGGGGATGTTAGATAACTCTATTCGTGTTAGGTGCTCTAACATAAGAGGCAGTGAATCTGCCAAAGTCAATGAAGAGCTCATACAATGGATATTGAATTCTCCAGAGTTATAGTGGTATCTAAAAATAAGCCGATTATAACAAGTTTTATCGGAAAGCTTCAACAAT
Organism: Vachellia collinsii; assembly: GCA_006871305.1. Lineage (NCBI taxonomy): Eukaryota > Viridiplantae > Streptophyta > Magnoliopsida > Fabales > Fabaceae > Vachellia > Vachellia collinsii. The sequence continues at coordinate 3,525 of QFDD01004101.1, read as the reverse complement.
CCAGTTCATGTCAATTGCATCTATGGCTCAATTTTCCAAACACGTTAATGATTATATTTAATTTAATTCAATTATGAACTTTATTGGTACGTTAACATAGTCTTTCTTCAAATTGGGCCAATCCCAATCCCAATCCACAATCTCACAAACCAAAGAGGGCCTCCACTTTTTGGGAAAATTCCCACTTGAATCTGTATTATTTTCCTTCGTTGACAGAAGACTCTGGGCTGAAGTGATTAACAAGCCTGCGTAAAGAGAAGCTTCGTTATCCATGATGAAGCATAGTACAAAACTGAAACACGATACAAGGTTGTCTCAAGTCCTCCTCAGCAAAGCCTCTTTTTTTTTTTTCAAAATGAAGACTGGAGTAGTGGAGTTCGTTAATTTATTGCAAATCAGCAAACAGATACAAAATCCAATTTTGTTTCTTTTTCATCACCCTCCACATCATGGTTTAATAAGGGACAGGATGAACAAATATACAAAAACCTCTATCGCTCCTCCTATGAGCAAATTTAGCCAAAATAGTCAGCTAGGGAGATATTTTCCCGGAAAGTATGGCTAATTACTGCTATGGACTGTCATGATCTTCTTCTCAAGGCGCTCATATTTTTCTGAACCAAATGACACGAATGCTCATTATGTGGGACCTGCATTTCGGACTTGGCTTCACTCAGCTCTTTCCTTCCTCTCTATTTTCATTTTCCCTTCATCAAACCATTGAATTACAATTTTTATGGTCTAGATGTAATATTTTATAAAATAAATGATTATAATTTTACTTAAAAAATACATAAACAAATCTAAATTATGAAAGTTAATTTAAACAATTCGTAACTATAGTAAGAAAAAATGGGGAAAATGGAATTCTTATTCAAAAAAAAATCCACTTTATAACAATAACGTAATTTTTCAAATTAAATTTTAAAATTTTAAATATTTATGTATTTTTTTAAATAAAATTATAATAATATTTTTATAAAATCTTAAATCTGTCCTTTTAAAATTTTAATATGATGATGATAAATGAAAATTAAACGTGGAGGAGACAAAAGTAGAGGGAAGAAGTGAGATCCCTCAATTCTGGGGAACTAATTCCTTTCGTTGACTGTTGACTTGAGAGAAGCTCCATCTTCCATTTCATACACTAACAGGTCTCCTCAGCCCACACACACAGACCACCCAAAAAAAAATGGCTATTGCTTCTTTCAGACCCATTTCCTTTCTCTGTCTATTCTTCTTCTTCATTCTCATTTCTTTTGGCACCAGCGAATCAGACTACCCAGAAGATTACTGCTTCACTAACTTAGGAACTTATGCACCAAACAGCACCTACGCGCACAACCTCAACACCATCCTATCTAAACTAACTTCTAACCCTAACGTCGATTATGGCTTCTACAATCTCTCTTACGGTCATGACTCAGACATAGTTTACGCAATCGGACTCTGCCGAGGAGATGTTATTCCGACCACTTGCCGTGCCTGCCTCACAAATTCCACAGCCATCACACATTCCTGTGATCATTACAGCACGGCAATTTCAATTCACGACGACTGCCTATTGTTCTACTCAGAAGACATAATATTAGGTGTCCTCCCGAATCTAGATTTCACTATCTACAATAGGAGCGTGGGGGATAACGTAACAGATTGGGATCAGTACAAGCAAGTTTTGAATGGCTTACTCGGGGGTCTGAGTCGGACAGCAGCGTCAGGTGACTCTCGCCGGAAATTCGCCGCCGGGAATACTGCAGCGGGATCGAGCAGGAGGAAGATATACGGTGTTGTTCAGTGCATGCCTGATTTGAATGAGTCGGAGTGTCGCAATTGCTTGGAAGGAGCCATCTCAAGAATTCCAGAATGTTGTGACGGTGCCGCAGGAGGCAGAGTTGTTAAACCGAGCTGCAATATCAGATTTGAGAGTTACAGATTCTATGAAGCTACAGCTGATGTACCATTTTTGGTACCAGTATCGGCACCGGCACCGGCACCGCAAGTTTCTCCTCGTTCCGTCAATATGACATCCTCACACGGTAGTCCTTTCCAACCTTTCTTTGAATTACTTCGTTGGGTTATTTACAAATTTTTTTCGTTGGTTTCTCGTTCTTGGGCTTGGACCTCTATCTTTTTCTTCCCTTTCCTTCTTTTCTGGGCATCCTCTGTTTTCTTATCATTACAATATTCAATCCTTGTCCAACAAAACTTGGATGGTCCTAAGTTCATATCTGTTAAGGATGTGAAACTTGATTGATAAGGAATATATAGGTACCTCTATAAATATTTTCTAAATCTGAAGGCATGTTCTAATCTGGTGTGCTCCATTGCTCAATTTACCTAAACTTTTTTTTGTAACAAAAAGAAAAAAATTTCATCCAATTGGTTAATGGAACTTTAAGTGAGGAAAGGGGATTTCATTGGTGAAATAAAAATATGTAAAAGACCAAAAATATCATCTAATCCTCACCCTTAGGAAAATGAGAGAATGAAATTTGAGACCCATATATTAATTTAATTTCAAATTTCAAAATTTCAGTTAAGGACCTCTAATCATTAATAATTACGGTATTAAACTACAACTGTACCTGTCCTCTTAAAATGTTCCATGTAAAATTTTTAAAATTCAATAATAAATTATTATATAATAAATAGAAACTTCTAGAAAATGAATGACAAATCTTTACAATAAGTACTTTCAAAATTTTATGTTGACTTTCCAAAACTTACACTAGTATGTGAAAAGTTTACAAACGATATTCCAACTTCAAACATGAAAGAATTTTTTTGGAAAAAAAAAAAATCTTTAATACATATAGGCACAGGAGTTTCCAGAATTTATGACTGATGCCGAAAAATGTGTAACCAATGTTCGAAATTTGTACGTAGACGATTGGAAATAGTTGTAGCAAAATTTCGATACTCATCATCCACAATGTACTGTTGACTATTAAATTATTTATAACTAATTTTCTAAAATCATGTTATTTTATAGGAATATTAAGAACCAAAGGCCTTTTACTGAAATTTTAAATTTTTTTTATCCCAAAGTAAAATTAATCTGAAGGGTTTTGATGAGTTTAAAATATGTAGTAGTGGAGTTTTTGTCCTACAGAATAGTTAGGCTTTAACAACCCAACATGCTTCGTTGTAGATCATTTTTTATTATTATTTTGGTCCGATTAATGAACAGGGTTTCCTTTCTCAGGAAAACACAATAAATCTCAACTTGTCATTGAGATAATTGCGCCTATAGCTGGCTTTGTGGTACTGCTTGCCCTTGTTTGGGTTTACGTCGCAAGAGGAAAGAAGCTGAGAACAGCTTTTCGAAGTAAGTCAACATATGAGTGAGAGTATGTCAAAACAATTTTTTTTGTGATTACTTTATTAGTCAAGTGAGACCAATCGACACGGTGGCCAGGAAAAGTCTTGGGGTAATTATAATACCTTAATGAAAATACAAATATTATAAGCTGATTAATGAAGAAAAATGAATAAAGTGGTTGAACTCACTAGCTTAAATCCAAA
>QFDD01004100.1:0-11325 GCA_006871305.1 Vachellia collinsii | reverse complement strand
TGTTAGAATTGTCAATACCCTATTATGAGTTGTCATAACTGATGTTACAATTGTCAATACTCTATTCGTAGTTGTCAACAAACGAAACAACAGCATTAGGGGTATGAGTTCAAGCGTTGTCAATAATATACATATACTTGTCAATACCTTAAAAAGAGTAGTTAATAAAATACAAACACTTGTCAGTACACTAATACCATTTGTGACAAGTTGTGAACCTTATAAAATTAACGTTACATAACTTATCATTCAATTTCCAAATTGTTGATACTATATAACACATTGTGCTTTACATACAGGTTAGCCCATGTTAAGGACTATGACAAACATATTCGTTTGCTCATTCTTATAGTCTTTTGTGGAGTTCCCCTTTGCTTGCTTCACTTGTTTGACATACTTCAATTTGTCTTCATAGGCCAACTCTTTCTATGCCTTTGCGGCCTCTCTTTCCTGTTTCCCTATACTCTTCCAACCCTTCCTCTTTCTCACAAACTCATTCCTGAACAGCATGTAACCACTATGAGCTCCTTCAATGCTACTGGAACACTTGGCACTGCTTCACTTAGCCACTTGTTTGAACTGTAACATAAATATACACTACTCACTCCTTAGCAATATAAAATTAATAGTATAATGTGAAGGAACTAGTGGCAAAAAAAAAACAACAAAAAATGGTGTAGGAACCAATGGCAAAAAAAAAACAGTTACTAAAATTTGAATATATGAAGGAACAACAAAAAAACAATTAGGAGTATGCCTTATAGTTAAGACGAATATCAACTATGCAAGAATAGATTATGATTATTACATTTTATCCTAATTAAAACAGAACACTCAAGCTAGTCATAAACACAAAGAAGCTTATCCAAAAAAATTAACTTAAAAACAAACCTTAATTAAAAACAAATAAAATAAAATAACATATGAAATTATATCTTAACTAGGTTGTATGTAATAGATAACTAAAGTGAATGAAGAAGTGCTAAGACAAAATAAGGTGGTTAGGAGGTGTTAGAGGAAAAACTCATTTATCAAGGTGATGCACAATGCAATGCAAAGATTGTTGTTATTATATGACAATCTCATATGAACGGATGAATCATCGTAACAAATACATTAATTCGTCCACCCACTTATTTAATAACTAGCACACTAATTAGGAAATAGGAAGACTCATAAATAAATTAGGAAATAGGAAGCACTTTAGTTAATAATTTTTTGAAATGTACACATATACCTATATATAACTATACAAGGTATGAGCAGTCTAGGAAATAGGTGTTGTTCTCTGCATGCAGAATCTAGCCAACAAACAAAAGCTTGGTTGCAAGAAGGGAACTGGTGTTGATAGAGTGAGGATGAACATGACAAAGTTAGTTGCCAGTATATAAATTTATCCTTGTACTTCATAAAGCAAACCTAAAAGTTGAAAATTTTTTCCCTTGATATGACAATTCTTTGACAAAAAAATTTAAGGATATGATGACAGAGTTTCAGGTATGCTAGCTTGTTCACATTAAAGCTAACCATTGAAATTCTAAATTATGAGAAGCATAAAATGCTCATGGTCATGTGTGACATTAGTGCCCTCAAATAATTGCCTTCACATTGGAAAAAAAACCAAATTTCTGCAACATTGTGAAACATAGGAAGTTGTAGTCCTCACAAGACCAAGCTGGAGTTCAGGTGCATTCTCCAAATTTTGCAAGTGATATTAACACAAGTTGGGAGTAAACACAAATGATGCATCTTAAACATAAGTCAGATGCGGATGGAAGCTGTTAGAAGTAGATGGTTTTGCCACACCATCTAATTATACAATAGTATTCAAGTTAATCATTCAAATTATAATATCAATATAACCCTTCTTTTTGCCAACCATGTCTGAGCCAATACACACATTCAATTCTAGCAGATTACAGATATTGTGAAATGATGTGTCATGACAATGTTTATCTGATACATCAGCATGCCCATACTTCATAAAAACTTATCCATTCATAAACATTATCTAGGTTAAAGAGGAAAATGAGAAATAAAAAGCATTCAATGTCAAATTCACCTCATAAACATTATTTGGACACAAAAGCAAACAGTATAGATTCCCTCCTCATTGTATCCTGGGGTAATTATCACTTCTAATATGAGAGACACCTTAGTCAAAACAGCAACAACACTTAAGAACCAACAATCACCCAACCGGTCCTATTCAATGCACAAATTTTCTAGTCAGAAAACTTGCAAAACGTAGAACTACTAAGAAAACATATACAAGAGTTTATAGGGGAAAACAAAAAAGGAATCAACAAGTACATAGTAAGGCCTGTAAAAGAGACTTTCTTTTTTTGGGGGCGAGAGGCTGTTTAGAAAACCTGACAAACATCTGACGGATTTGTAGTCACAGAAAACAAACATGGATGACTATATAGTCAGTTTTGTCTCACAATTTCACTTGGTCTCATCAAGAAAGGAAAGACAAAAAAATACGCTAAAGCATACGCAACAGAAAATTTATATATTCAACCTAGTAAAAAATTTAAGAAAGAAGATAATACTAATATTACAAATGTAGGAAGAAAAGTATCTGAAATACAAACCAGTATTGCATTAGGTTTACCAATTGCCCAAAGATTGCATGCGACCTCTTTCTGCAAATGCCTCCAACGCTTGAACACGATGAACATTAACAACAATGATAAGGGTTGGAGTCTGCGCTTGGACGATTTCCAGAATGATAGAGAGTGGGAAAGAGGTTATAGGCCAATGCCAGAGTGATTGAGAGTGGGAATGCCAGAGATCAATTTTCTTTTTCAAATGTTTGAGGGACATTTTTGTCATTTCGCATAAAAATCCAAAACCCAAAGCAATTTGTCCTTTAGGAAGTTTGTGGCAGCATTTTGGATTTCTCTAATTCAAATGTCATTTTCCCTTAAATAAATTTGAAATTGAGGTAAAATAGAAGGGCATATGAAGTAATTTTTGATTTTGTTGTGATGTGTGAAGTGATTTTCGGTATATACCATTTATGCGAGGCTCATTACGTGGCGTTCAAAAAAATTAAAAAAAAAATAAAAATAAAAATACCAGACAGAGGCGCAGACAAGCGTCCGGTTGTGGGTCGAGCACTGGCCTCCTCCAACCTTCAGCATTTTCGACACAGCCAAGAGAGAGAGAAGAGTGCCTTTGTGACAGTGGCTTCGAAAGAGACGAAGAGAGAGGGAATCAACTTGGCCTCACTGCGATATAGCCTCGTCGTTAAATAGGTCTTGTTTTCGAGAGAGTGAGAAGCAAGGATAGTGAGAGGAGGAAGGTTTAAGAAGATGAGTATATGGAATTACGTGGTCACGGCTCACAAGCCCACAGCCGTCTTTCATTCATGTGTCGGCAATTTTACCAGTCCCCAGGACCTCAATCTCATTATTGCGTAAAGCCCATTTCTACCCACTGCTCAATATGCCTGCTAGGGCTCTCAATTTCATTTCCATTTTCGTATTTGTTTTTCCCCTTCGTTTTGGATTCTGTCGTCCGCACAGTTTCGGGAATTTTCTATCTTATGCATCGTTTTGAACAACTGACAGAGTGAGACCGTAGGTTTTCCGTATCGTTAGTATTTGCGTTTTGAGTCTTGAGAGCAGCTGATGCTAATTATGTGATTTTTGTTCGTAAGATTTATTTTTGTGTGTTTTCTGTGGATTTGAAGTTCAGCTTTGGAACTTTATGTAGAATAAATGGTTATAATGCATGTATTGCTGTTAATATTTTAAGTAAATGTCGTCCTTTGATCATGTTTTAGTCGTAATAAGCATTGTCCCTTTAAATCGAACCCTCTCCCTGAATCGAGTTGAGATAAAAGGACACACTGGATTTCTCGTTTCCTTTTTATTGACAGTTTGCGCACAGTCCCTTTATTACATAGAACTCATGATTTGTAAATTTATTACATTGAAATAAGGCTGATGTGGTTTTGATATGTATCTGGTGATACATAGTTACATATCCAAGTTAAATGATTTAGAATGTTGGCAGACTTTAACTGAAAATTCTGTCGTGACATTGTATCTTGTTGTTCTCATCTAATTTTCTGTTTAAATTGTTTCCAGGAAATGCACGCGGATTGAGATACATTTGCTTACTCCTCAGGGCTTGCAGGTATATTTTGTATATTCTTTTTCCTAGTTATATTTTGTATATTCGAATTGGATGGTATTCCCCGATTCAGGGGAGTTATTAATGTAGTTTGTCACAAAAAAATGATGTTTTAAATTTGCAGGAGTCACAGAACACCAGTGGTTTTAAACTTTCATTAGTCATGGAATATAGGAATCAAATTCTTCAATAGTCGAATATGGAATACTCGTATCTGGAAGTTACTTTTAAGATCTGGGAAAGACTAAAGCACTTTTAATGTTTGGTGGTGCATAGGATTCTGTTTTACTATTACCTGCAAATTTTTTTTATTCATATAAATAAAAAGCTGAAATAATTGCATTAGCACTAGTGTCATGTTTCAACTGTCTGATTTCCTTCCCAATTTTTTTCTTTTTAAATTTTCTGCTCCTCAGAGGTATGATGTTAATCTAATGATAGGGTGTAAGGTACTTGTCCTTTCTAATTATAATTTCTTCTTTCATCAATAAACAATAAATAGAATGAAATGACCAGTATGGTAGAACAAGAGGTTAAATAAATTCTTTTGTTTGTTTGTTTTCTTTTTTTATTGGGTTTGTTTTTATACAGATTTGAACCTTTGACCTCTATCCACATCACACCCCAGCCCTACCTCCTGACCTAGCTCAGATAGCTTTAAAGTACACATGATAATTCATGTTATCAGAACAGTGGATTTAAAGCACATAATGAATTTGAAAGGAACAAAAGACACTGATCCTTTTGAATGACTTGGTAGAGGTTGTGATATGCAATGACATGCATGCTTGCACACACATAATCTTGGTCTTTTGGTAGGGGAGAATTGATTTTGGCTTGTCTGAAGTTTATGGTGTCCATTTTATAAAGTCATTCTTAATTGTTTTTTTAAGAAAAAAATAGATACAACCACATTCCAATTGGTCGTGTTTTTTTTTGAAAGGTCATACATTTACCTTTTATTTAATCTTTTTAATTGGTTTTGTTTTGAATGCTAGTTATGAACCTTTTTAATCCCTGTTCTTGGATGAATGTGTAATGGCATGATATAAATATATGTTTTATATTTGCAGCCTATGTTGGATGTTCCGATCTATGGAAGAATTGCAACAGTTGAACTTTTCCGCCCTCATGTCAGAGACAAATCATCTTATTCCTTGAATTGTTATTTTCATTATTATATTTTTTGGTGTCAATTTTATTAAAAACCTTTTTTTCCTGGTCTTTGGCAGGGTGAAGCACAGGATTTTCTTTTTATTGCAACTGAGAGATACAAATTCTGTGTTCTCCAATGGGATTCTGAGACATCTGAGCTCATCACTAGGTAATGCATTAAAAAAATAACAATTCTTTCCTTCAGAGTGGAGTTATTTAAGGTTGTAAAAGTAATTCCTTCAATCTTAGCAGTGATTGATGGAGGTTCATATGATAAAAATGTTTATTAATTTTTCATGTTTGCCGAAGTTTCACCGATTGTTACTGTCATGTGGCAGAGTCCAGCGACTATTCTTTCTCTTATCTTTTGTTCTTGTTGTCATCCTCTTTTTTACCTCTATATATTTGGTAAAATAGTGTATGGCGTGATGGGCTGTGCTTGATACGCAGTGTGGTAGCTTGTTAGAGATATTAAACAAACCAATTCTGAGCTTTACTCCACTGTTGTAGCTTTTGGTTTGATTTGTCTTAGCCTTCACCTAGTTTGTTTTAACATCCCTATCTAGTTAGGAAGAAGGAAATATCCCTTTCTGAGGAAGGAAAGAAGGGATATGAATTAAATCTTAGATGGGCAATTGAAAGTTATTAGTTGTGTTCTTTATACTAGAATATTGGCTATATGTTTGTATTTGGCTTTGATAATTCTAGTTAGAACCTAGAAATTGTCTTTAAGGCCTCGTATAATCATGTCTAGTTCTCTATGGCCGTTAAGTGTAGACTCTTGTAAGTTATCATTGGTGATGTGTGTTGAGTATTCCTCTCTATGGTGTGCCACACGTCATCCTAGGGTGGCCTCTTTTTTGTCTTGAACTTTATACGTCATTAATGATTAATAATGTGAACAGATGAGATCTAATGGTGTGATTGTCATCTAATAACATCTTAATGTTGTGATCACCATCTAGCCTCAACGGCTATTTGCTGATCCTTTGCAAGTATATATTTTATTCTATTCCTTCTTTTTATTACTTCTTACGCACATATTTTCTTTCCCCTTTTATGCCCAACATGCGGTTTTAATTGTAATGGATTATGTGCTGTTTTTGTGGCATAAATCCTTATTTAGTCCTCTGTAAATCGCATGCAATAATAAGGAAGAGAACATTGAGCAATCCTATTTACTTTCTTCCATCTCTCTCACCTTCAATATGTAATCATATTCAGTTCAAACTTTCGCGAAAATAGTAATTGTAGGACTTTGAAACAATTTCTTGTTTCTTATCTGCTAACTTAATTTATTATTGTCATCAGAGCAATGGGTGATGTTTCAGATCGTATAGGACGTCCTTCTGATAATGGTCAGGTGTGTATATACACTTCTATCTACTTATTTGTCCTGGGGTCATGTATTGTTTGTATGCAGTTCTATGTCTAAAAGACTTAGTTTTGTTGAAGTTTGAATGGTGAAAGTTTAGTGAATTGCTATTCATTTTTGTTCTGGTTCTCTTCCTGCAGATTGGCATTATCGATCCTGATTGCAGACTGATTGGACTTCACTTGTATGATGGATTGTTTAAAGTATGTGCAATTTAAACATTGACCATTACATAAAAGTACTAGCATGCTATTGTGGCCCATGAATGTTTGCATTGTTATTTTCACTGAAATATTGGAATGATCTGTTGTTGATTGTTCTCCCAGGTTATCCCTTTTGACAGTAGAGGGCAGCTCAAGGAAGCATTCAATATTCGGTAAAAGTTTTTGGATGTCAAAATATATGACTATGACCTTTATTACCGGAGTCTTGGCCTAATCATGGGTCAAAAACCTCTTGGGCCAGCTTCTTTAATTTCATTCGATTCTATAATGTTAATCAATTGCCTCTAAATTTCTTTATAGCCCTTCATTTCTTCCCTAGTTCCTTAACCTGGATCACTTCATTTCTGGAACACTTGTCGCTGGCATTTATAGCTGTGCCCTAAAAGTCATTGGCACTGAAACTGCATTGTACAAAAGACTTAAGTTGCCCATTCATAATTTCAAGTATTTCATCTCATTTGATGGGGGTCATGCTTGAAACTTGATTGCCCATTCATAGTTTCAAGTATTTCATCTCATTTGAATTTTTCTTTTTCTTTTTTTCTTTTCTTTGTTTTTTTTTTTTGCGGTGGGCATGCTTGAATTATGTTCTTATTGCGATGAGGAATCACATTTTCATGTGGGATCAGGGATTTTATTCCACATGTATTGAAGCATTCATTCCTCTGTCTAACTAGTCAAGTAGAGAGTATTCATCTGGCATTTGTATTTTTTTTTTTCAATGGATTATTTTTATTGGGAGCTTTTTTTGCAAAGTGTAGAATGATTATATTTCAAATTCTTCCCTTAAGTCACCATGCATCAAGGAGACTTCATTCTCTACTTGGTTCTTCTGTCTATGAATGTCCTCCGTTTGTACATTACTTGGAATAATAGTGGACATGCTTTGTTTATTTCTCCAATTTTGGGTACTGTTCCATAACCTTGGCTCTTGCGATTTTTCCAATGACCCTGTATTAAGTCATGGGATTTGAGATAGTCATAGAAATGTAGGCCTGGATTTCCTATGATTCTTAAAAATGTTAGTTGAAATCAAAGCAGTCGACTTATGCAGGACATTGCATACTGTAAGATGGAAAAACTTTGAGAAAGAATACCTGAAACTTAATTATATATTATTTTATTTTTTTTCTCCTTAATGTCTATTAAGTGTAGTATGTTTATTTTCAGCCTTGAGGAGCTCCAAGTTTTGGATATCAAATTTCTGTATGGCTGTCCAAAACCTACAATTGTGGTTCTCTATCAGGTTTTGACTCAACTATTTTGGGCATATAATTCCTTTATAATCTTGTTCGACTATTTCTGTTGTTCTTCTTTCTATTTTTTTTTTTTTTAATTTTGGAATCTGTTGGGGAAATCAAAAGTCTAGCTATTATATTCTAAGTGATTTACAATTTTGCTACGGTGGGGGCTTTCCTACTTCTCTTAATGTGCTCATAATAAGGTTTTTGTTGTTATTTGTATCTTACTATGCATTTGCCCCTTTACACATTATAGTTTTATGATAAAGATGAAATATATTTGTGAGAGGAAAAAGTTAATGTTTTTGTTTCACATGTGCATGTGTTTTTGGACTATTAAAATCATTGCTGACACTTGGTGGTTGTTTTTGCACTATTTGAAAGAGTGAAGGGGGTCTATGGCGCTTGTTATAGTTGTGCTGTTGTATACCCACCCACACACCTACACCGGGATGTAACGTTGTATGTTCAAATTTGTTTGGTTGGATGGGCGCGTGTGCATGCATTCTTTTTCTTTTTAAATAAATCCCACATTTATTGTACATAATTTGCGTCAATCTGCCGTAATCACCTGTTTGTTTTACAGTAACATATAATCTTTTATGGCTTTGATGTATTGTCTTCCAAATTGCAGGATAACAAAGATGCACGTCATGTGAAAACATATGAGGTTGCGCTGAAGGATAAAGATTTTGTTGAGGGTCCGTGGTCCCAAAACAACCTTGATAATGGGGCTGAAATATTGATACCAGTTCCCCCACCTCTTTGTGGTGTCCTTATTATTGGAGAAGAGACCATAGTATACTGTAGTGCAAATGCTTTCAAAGCTATTCCAATCAAACAAGTATGTCATTGAATATGTTATCCCCCTTAATATCTTTGATCATAAGTCTTGGAATTTATATCTGAATGATACATGTTTTTGGACTTTTGTTTATCACTTAACATGATTTGCATTACAGTCAAATACCAGAGCCTATGGGAGAATTGATCCTGATGGTTCCCGATATTTACTTGGTGACATTACTGGTTTGCTTAGCCTACTAGTAATTACTCATGAAAGAGAGAAGTATGTGATGGTTCATTCTCCTTTTTCTATTTTGGGCTATTAAATTTATTATTCTATCTTTACATATGAATGCTTATTAGAGTAATTATTTCTTAATATCTAACATTGATCGTATGTTTTGACCTTTACACTTATGTAGGGTTACCGGTCTCAAAATTGAGACATTGGGTGAAACTTCCATTCCCTCTACTATATCATATCTTGATAATGCATTTGTATATATTGGGTCAAGTGTTGGAGATTCACAGGTATGTGAATCCTAAAGGTTAACTTCGAATGTTGTGACTTCATATATTGATATATACAGCAATCTGAGTTTGTGAAGAGAATGATTTGTATCCTTAGTTCTTTATATGTTCAATTGCAATTATAAAATGGAGCATAGATCCCATGATCATGCTCAACATATATCAATTTTTCTCAAGTTCTATATTTCAACATAAATTTGCTACTTGTTCTCTTGTAAAAACATTTGTTAATCTAATTCTAGGGAACTTTTTCCAGTGCAAAGTGGCAATCCACTTTAGTATGCATAATCTTTTTGTGAATCGCTCCTTTAGATGTAGAAAACTGGGCTGTATCAAGTAGATTTTGTGATGTATGTATAACTTGATTCAATCTTTCTCTTTGGTTGGTTTACACTGCTTTAATTATTGAGTGTTACAGCAAGTCCATATCTTCTTTCTTTCACATTTGGAAACAATGTGTACTAACATTGTGACTCATTAAATACAGCTGATAAAGCTAAATCTGCAGCCAGATGCAAGAGGTTCTTATGTGGAAGTTTTGGAAAGGTATGTAAATTTGGGGCCAATTGTCGACCTCTGCGTGGTAGACCTAGAAAGGCAAGGCCAAGGGCAGGTTGTAACCTGCTCCGGAGCTTTCAAGGATGGTTCTCTTCGTATCGTTCGGAATGGAATCGGGATTAATGAACAGGTGAATTCTAGTTTGACTTTCTTTTTCCTTCTTTAAAAAGGCCAACAAGAAAAGGATTTTTTAATTAATAAAAGAAAAAAGGTCTTTTAAAAATAAAATAATTGATTTCAAACTTCTAATTTCTCATTCATTTATGTGATGTAGGCATCTGTGGAACTTCAAGGCATCAAGGGAATGTGGTCATTAAGGTCTTCAACTGATGATCCTTTTGACACCTTCTTGGTTGTAAGTTTTATCAGTGAGACAAGAATTCTAGCTATGAATCTTGAAGATGAGCTGGAAGAAACTGAAATAGAAGGCTTCTGTTCTCAAGTACAAACATTGTTTTGTCATGATGCTATTCACAACCAACTTGTTCAGGTAGGACTTTTTTATTTTTATTAATAGTTGTTTTTTAGTCTCTTTGTGCCTGATTGAGTTTTAATAATTTTTAAATGAATATGGTGGGTCAGAATATTAATCATTGTAATTTTGAGCAGCAGAAAAGCTCTAATCTTTTATTCACTGAAGTGGTGTACTTATACGGAGGAAAAAGGGAGAATAAATGTAATTAAACTGAATCTAATCGTATCTCCTATATTCCTCCTAGAATCATAATATAATAATACTAAGATTACAATAAATATGAGCATTATAACAATGATAGTGACAGCTAGGTTGACCACTAGGTAAATAGGTTACCTCATAGGATAGGGCCTTAAGTGTGCCAGGAGGCCCATTCTCCAACAATCATGAAAAACAAAATGGAAATGCACCAGACATTTAGATAAATGCTTTAGATAATATGGAGAAATGGTGAAATTTGATTGACGCATCTCAACTTTATCCTTTTTTTTGGGTGAACATCTCAACTTTATCTTTATGTGTTCTCCTACTTCCCTAATGATATAGATCTCCTGTTTTGGCTGAACAGGTCACCTCAAGCACAGTAAGACTTGTTAGTTCCACAACTAGAGAGCTTCGGCATGAATGGCATGCTCCATCAGGCTATTCAGTTAATGTGGCTACTGCAAATGCGACGCAGGTATGATTTTGCTACTTTATGGACCCCTAAGGGTTTTTATTGTTTGTGACATTTTCTATGGTGTTATGTTTTTCTAGTGTCTAACTAATGTTGCATTGTTAAGATGGGGCACGATGTCCCTCCTTTCTGCCTCCTTTGACCTATCTTTCATTTTA
>QFDD01004099.1:0-10064 GCA_006871305.1 Vachellia collinsii | reverse complement strand
TGTGTGTGTGTGTGTGTGTCTGTTTGTGTTCAGAAAAACAACCCTCAGGACTAAACCTAATTTACAAGTTTAAATATAAATAAAGTCACCCCCATTTTGTTTTATCTGATTCTCCACACGATATTAGAAGCTCAACAGTAAGGCTTATATAGTTTCCACATTCACGGTCAAAAGTCCAACTCCTCGTTTCCCTTTCCTCTGGCGTTACCCAAGTATCAAGTTTCCTCCATTTCTACTCTGGACCTATTTTAAATTACCGTAAAACTTTCTCGTGAACCCTTAGATTTGAACCACAGGCCACGGTACTAATGTAAGGGGGCAATCATGAGTTCCAGTATTTTGAATAAGTTTAAGGTTCGGAAGTAGAGTGTGCTTAGATTTAATTTTTAATTCCTGTTTTGTTAGGAAAAATTTGAATTTAAACAATTTTCAGATTGAGGGGTAGTTAATGTAGTTAATTAGATGGATGGCTCAAATTGTGTTAACTGTTAAGTATTAGTGATCTCAGGCTTGCACTACATGTACTATCCTTCGTACTTAACCTAAATTAAATTACCATTATAAATAGACACAGGGTGTCTTGCTAAGTAAACCGGTAACCACATTGAGTTTTCTTTGTTTCACTACAGCTTCCCATCAGCTTTAATCTCCTGAAGTAATTGCATCATCCAACAACATCTAACACAAAGGCAGACATGCAGAGAAGTACCTTGTAACTGCGACAGTGAACCTTAAGGTCCATTGATTCTGCAACAGCTCCAACAGATGCAATTATAACTTTTGCAGGCTTACGAGATACAAAACGAGTTTGCCTCTTTATGTAGTCCTGTTCGGACAGCAAAAGAATATCGTTTGCATTAGTTAAACAAAAAACCTTGAAATGACAGAATATGGAAACTAACAATAGGGTTTAACCTGACGCCGATCAAATAGAGCTGATAGGTTCAATCCTTGTGATAAAGTTATCATCTCAAATGCATTCATGGTCAAAGGACCGCCCTCATTATTTTCTGACCGTTCAGCTACATACTTGTCCTGTCAATAAGTGAATGTAACAGAAAGAGCCAGGCAATCTAAGACCATTGTATATATAGTCGAAAACTAATCATATCACTCAGTATTTTTGTTGCTCGGTATTGCAGTTGAAAATTCACAAAGCATCCATCTATACAATGTCCTGAATCTACGGTAATACATTTTTTATTCAACTTGACAGGCACATCTATTCATTCATTCAGTAATTCAAACGCAAATACCTTAGGCACTTATTTTCCACCTTATGTTTTTTTTTTTTATCTTTCAGGTGATGTTTTCCACCTTTATGTTGAAAAAGAGAAACTACTCCTATAGAATTAACTACCCCTGGTACATTTAACATCAAATTAATAATTCAAATGCACATTTTTAACATCATATCCATCTTAGGACAACCAACATAGCACATACATGTAGCCATCTTTTTGCATCTTGTAGTAGATTTGTTCACCTAGATGCGATACATTCATGATAGAATAATTATATTGTAGAAACGCATTGCAACTACATATGATGCAAATCAGCATTCAAAGAGAAATAGCAAACCTCAATGTTATCAAAAACAGCCCGAACATCATCCAAATTTACTTCCTCATCTTTCCAGAGTTTAACAGGAACATAACTTTTATTGAACCATGGATGTTTTCTTATTTCTTCAATTTGAATGCGCTGCAAATTATACCAAAAACAGCTCAGGTAAAACAAAAGAAAGAAAGAAAGAATCAATTACTAAGCGTGCAGCAACTGTCAGGAGTACGAGAGTGAGGAATTGATAATTACCATTGGAGATTATAGTTACATTTAATTTTGATTAGACCAAGAATTATTAGATACAAGCAAGGGGGGAACACTTCATTATGAAGAATAAAATAATTATTCCACTCTAGCCAAACTTCCTTTGCTCTAGGAGAAGAAGCACTCCTACCTATAGAGAAGTCTTTTATCTCACCTAGATACATTCTTACACTAATTGTTGTCCCCTTACACATATCATGTATATATCTGAAATACAGATGTACACCTTCCTTTTCTAGGGATTTCCATTCCCTTAGTACAACATCATAAGCCTTTTCCAAGTTAACTCTACTTATGTTTCATGCTGAGCGCAAAATTTGGATAAAGGAAGAGGGTTATTGTTGGATGATATACGACTGGGACCCACTCTGCTTAATCATTATTTGTTAAGATCTGATTGTATTTAGATTATCATTATTTTTCTGATGTAATCTGTTAGTTATTATTATTATTTTCCTTAAAATTAGGATATTTGAATCAGATTATATTCTGATTCTAGTTAGATATTCCTAGATTTCAGATGTTAGGTAATCCTAATTTTTCGTATGCTCGGCTGTTGAATGAATTAGATTAAAAAGGCTGAATCATAATTTGATCAGCTATTCCAGATTTCATGGCATCAGAGCCATGACCACTGAAATACAATTCGGTCAGTTCCAAGCATACACCTCGTCCACTGATGACGCTGCTTCTTCTGATGCACCACCTCCCACTGTTCGTGCATCATCTCAGACCCCTGATTTGGCGACTGTAATCACCTCCCACAGACTCGATGGTGAAAATTACCTCAAGTGGTCCCTCTCGTTTCTCATGTTTCTCTGTGGTCGTGTGCGAGAAGACTATGTCACGGGAAAAGCTATTCCTCCTGCTGAGTCTGAGGCTCGTTACGCCAAATGGAGAGCAAAAAACAGTCAAGTGATGTCTTGGTTAATCAACTCGATGACTTTGGATATTGGTCAGAATTTTATGCTTTATGAAACTGCCCAGGAAATCTGGGATGCAGCTCGTGAGCTATACTCCTCCACCTCCAACACCGCTCTCCTCCTTGAAATCAAAGGCAAACTTCATGCTCCTCAGCAAGTTTCGTTGACGGTGACTGTGTATTACGATACCTTGACTCAACTCTGGCAGCAACTTGACCTCTATGATACGATTGCTTGGACAAGTACTACAGATGCCCAAAGCTTTCGACGATGGATCGAAACTGATAGAATTTACAAATTCCTCATTGGTTTGAATCCTGAATTTGAGGAGGTCAGAAGTCGGATTCTTAGTACCTCTCCCATCCCTTCTATTCGTGAAGTCTTCTCTACTGTTCGCCTTGAAGAATGCCGTAAGAAAGTTAGTGTTTCTTCTTCTTCGCCTGTGAGGGAGTCTACTGCTATGGTAGCCCGGGGTGAAGGAAAGAGCCGCCTTTATTCTGATCACTGTAACAAAAACGGTCACACCCATGACAAGTGCTGGAAACTCCATGGCCGTCCTCAAGATAAACAAAAAGGGAAGAAGGAGGGTCGTAGTTATGCTTCGAGTTGTGAGGACGAAGACCCTAAATCTGACTTAGATCAATTAAAGGATCAAATCCACAAGCTTCTCAGCAATTATGAGAAGGCCTCGAAAGTAAGCACAGCTACTGGTCTCATTGCTACCAGGTCAGGTATGATCTCCGTTGCTTTTTCTGCCTTGAGTTGTGATGCTAATCGATGGATAGTAGATTCTAATGCTACTGATCATATGACGGGTGACATGTCTTTATTTCATGAGTCGCCCATGCACTGAACGTTGGGTTGTGAAAGTAGCTAATGCTTCTCATGTGGATGTGACTCACATTGGGACTATTCTCCTCTCTGATAACATTACTCTCCATAATGTGTTATTTGTGCCTAAACTTGCATGCAATCTGATTTCTGTGGGTAAATTAACCACCCAAATTGATTGCCATGCTAATTTCCGACCTTCTGATGCTGTTTTTCAAGATGCGAGAAACGGGAGGATGATTGGTTTTTGTGAGAAGGTTGGCGAGCTCTACTACTTCAAGAATGAAGCTGCTGCAGCATTCAATGTTCATATGCCTCGTTATTTACCAAGCTGTTTCCTTTCTAGTTCTCTTTTGAGTGAAATTAATTTGTTGCTCTCATATTGGACATCCTAGTCTTGACTATTTCAAAAAGTTGTATCCTCAATTTTCCAATAAAGATTTATCCTCTTTTCACTGTGACACATGTTCTATTGCGAAACACACTCGGACCAATTACCCATCTAAACCTTATAAACCCACTTAGCCATTTCACCTTATTCACAGTGATGTTTGGGGGCCCTCAAAAATTCCTAGTACCAATGGGTCCCGCTGGTTTGTCACGTTTATTGATGACCATACCCATTTAACTTGGGTCTACCTTAAAGAAAAATCTGAGGTTCCTACAATTTTCAAAAGCTTTCATACGTTGACACTCAATTTCAAACCAAAATCAAGGTTCTTCGAACTGATAATGGTAGAGAATATTTCAACTCCACTATGACCGATTTCCTTACTCGTCATAGTATCCATCACCAGAGTTCCTGCCCCCATACCCCCCAACAAAATGGAGTTTCTAAGAGAAGAAATAGACATCTCCTTAACATGACTCGCTCCCTGTTGTTGGCCTCTAATGCTCCTAGTCATTTTTGGGCTGATGCTGTGTTAACCTCAACTTACCTCATTAATCGGTCACCCTCTAAAACTCTTCAGTTTCGCACCCCTCACCAAGTTTTTCTTGATGCGTTCCCTTCCACCAGCTTCAGCCATTCTCTCTCTTAAAATATTTGGTTGTACAGTGCATGTTCATACCACACCAGCCTCAAAACTTGAAGCCCGAGCACTTAAGTGCATATTTGTTGGCTATTCTCACACTCAAAAAGGTTATCATTGCTATCATCCTCCTACTATGAAATATTACGTGTCTTATGATGTTTCCTTTGTTGAACAGCTCCCTTATTACCAAAACTTGCCCATTCAGGGGGAGAGAGTCACGAATGGCCTATTTTTGACTTCCCAACAACCACTACCGTTAACATGACACAACCTTCTTATTTTCAACCCCTAATCGAGTTAGATAGCATCTCAGACCAACCTGAACCTACCCTTGAACCACCTGAATCGTCTACCCAAGAGGTGGGCCTGAATGAGGATCATGAATGTGGTGTCCAAATTAATCAACCAGTAGAAACAGCTGCTGAACAACAATCACAACAGATGAGGGATCAACCGTCAAGGGAAGTCCAACAACTCACATTAAACCAATCATCCGTCCCTTCCTCAAATCCACAAGTAGATGATCATTGGTGGCCAATAGCATTAAGAAAAGGGGTAAGATCTTGCACTAGACATCCTATTGGTAATTTTGTATCATGTGACAAATTGTGTCCTACTATGAAAAGCCTTTATAGCTAGTGTGTTAGTAGAGAAAATACCAAAGGATGTTCATGAGGCACTAAGAATCCCAGCTTGGAGAAAAGCAATTTATGAGGAAATAGAAGCACTAAAGAAAAACAGAACTTGGGAACTGACAGAGCTTCCAAAAGGAAAAAGTCCCATTGGATGCAAATGGATCCTCACAAACAAGTACAATCCGCATGGGAGCCTTAACAAGCATAAGGCAAGACTTGTAGCCAGAGGATTCACTCAAACCTATGGCATTGACTATCAGGAGACATTCGCGCCAGTTGCCAAATTTAACACTATTAAGGTGCTCCTTTCCCTAGCAGCAAATCTTGACTGGGCATTACATCAACTAGATGTAAAAAATGCCTTCCTAAATGGTGATCTAGCAAAATAAGTATATATGGAGATTCCCCCTAGGTTTAAGACTAATGAGAATGAAGGTAAAGTTTGCAGACTTAAAAGGTCCTTGTATGGACTTAAACAGTCACCACGGGCATGGTTTGAATGATTTACTCAATCTCTTAAGAAGTATGGCTACTCTCAATGTCAATCTGACCACACTCTCTTCATCAAACATAAAGAGGGTAATATGTCTATATTAATTGTTTATGTTGATGATATTATACTTACTGGTGATGATACAATGGAGATTGATAAATTAAAAGGGTTGCTAGCCTCTGATTTTGAGATAAAGGACCTAGGGGGGCTAAGGTATTTCCTAAGCATGGAAGTAGCCAGATCAAAAACTGGCATTGTTGCATCTCAAAGAAAGTATGTGCTTGATTTGTTGCATGAAACAGGAATGTTAGGGTGTAAACCTTGTGCTACCCACATGGAATTGAAAAGAAAATTGGGCTTCAATGAGAAGAGCCCACTAGTCAATAAGGAGAGACATCAAAGGCTAGTTGGTAAACTAATCTATCTATCTCATACTCGGCCAGATATTACTCATGCTGTGAGTGTGATAAGTCAATTCTCTAATCTACCCAATAAAGAGCACATGACTGCAGTCTTGAGAATTCTTAGATATCTCAAATCTGCTCCAGGTAAAGGATTGTACTTTAAAAAGGGAACTAACAGAGGAATTGAAGTGTACACAGATGCTGATTGGGCAGGTTCTGCAGTTGACAGAAGATCTACCACCAGATACTGTACTTTTGTGTGGGGGAATCATGTGACATGGAGAAGCAAGAAACAACCAGTGGTTTCTCACAGTAGTGCAGAAGCAAAACTTAGGGCCTTGGCTCTAGGACTTTGTGAAGGTCTATGGTTCGAAAGATTGTTCAAGGAACTAAACATAGACCATGAAAGTCCGATAAAATATTCTGTGACAACATGTCTATAATTAAAATTGTGAAGAATCCTGTTCATCATGACAAGATGAAGCATGTGGAGATAGATCGTCACTTTATTAATGAAAAGATAGAAGGAAAGATAGTGGAAGTCAGCTATGTACCCACAAAACATCAAGTAGTGGACATTCTCACCAAATCCATTGCAAAGCCCAAGTTTGAAGAACTATCAAGCAAGCTAGAGATGATTGACATCTACTCCCCAGCTTGAGGGGGAGTGTTGGATGATATACGACTGGGACCCACTCTGCTTAATCATTATTTGTTAAGATCTGATTGTATTTAGATTATCATTATTTTTCTGATGTAATCTGTTAGTTATTATTATTATTTTCCTTAAAATTGGGATATTTGAATCAGATTATATTCTGATTCTAGTTAGATATTCCTAGATTTCAGATGTTAGGTAATCCTAATTTTTCCTATTTATGTATGTTGCTGGGCTGTTGAATGAATTAGATTAAAAAGGCTGAATCATAATTTGATCAACTATTCCAGATTTCAGTTATGTTAGGCCCTTTATAGCCAACATCAAACTTCATCAAATCTCATGCGGAAATGGATATCAAAGAGAAAGCAAAGACCAAAAAAAAAAAAAAGTTTATATTTCGAGGTTCCTTCTTAGTCATCAGGATTTACAAAATATTGGAATGCACGCATATATGAATGATTCTTATTCATGCACCCGTCCAGCATAAGTTGAGTTGATATACTTACTGTCTTAGGATTTGGATCCAGTATTATATGCAAAAATGTCTTTGCCCCAGTGGAAAACCAGGATGGGCAAGTAAATTCTGAAGCATTAATCTGCACAGTTGAAGGAAAATAAACAAGAGCAGTCGATAGTGAATTATAAATCTGCAGCAGTAAATACTTTTTACTATATTAAACGTTAGGCCTACATAAAAAAAAAAGAATTCTCATTGTCTCTAAGCATGACAAGATGATCCATATCATCAGAAGGTAAGCCTGAACCAAGAACCATGCATCTTAACCTATCAAGTTATAAAAATGACAAGTAACACCTGACATGGTTAGAAAGATTACCATTTTTGAAGTTTACTTCATCAGTTTGGACAATTTTTCTGTTACTATATAAACTTTTTGTTGGTTGATTTTTTTACCATTCAAAAATTTTAATTTACCTTTTAAATTATTAGGTAACTTTTTCTTATTTTTATAGATTGATTTTCCCAGTATAACTACAATATTATAATCCAGTTCAGAATGGAAAATAATAAAATTAATAGTTTGATACTTAAAATTGACAAATTACTTGCAGTATGGAGTATTCTTCCACTCCCTTACCAGCCCTCTTTAGTCTCTACTTCTGTATTAGAATTAGGAAAAGTAAAATACCCTTTTGAACAAAGTTGGTAGATTTGGCTCCTCAAAAGGAAGATATCCAGCCATAAGGACGAAGAGGATGACCCCACATGACCAAACATCAGCCGCTGCACCATCATAACCTAAATTGCTAAGAACCTGCAGGACGACATTTTGGTAAGGCACTCTGTCACACAAGATAGGCTTATATGATTATGATTCTTATTGACGAAAAATCAAACTTATGCATAGCCATGAGCAATTACTTCCAAAGAAACACACACAACTTGTCACACTGACAAAAAGTGCAGCCAATAAGACCAGTTACTGTGCTGCTCATAGATATATAAATGCCATCACACCAGAAGCACATGAATTACCATTTGAAATATTAAATGTCCAAAAAATGAAACAAGGCCCACTTTCACACAGCAGAAAGCCAAGATGGAAAAGCATGCTCAACTTCCTCAGAAGCTTTGCTTTCAAATTCAATCCTTCCCCACCAGTTTATCCAGCACCCATCATGACTCTTTGGATAAAGTTTCTACAACGAATATATCAGGGTTTTTCCATCATATCTTGATCTATATCATAACCAGCGATTAGTGAAATAACATGAATTCTAACATCGTAAGTGTTGTCAGTTTTAGAAAACTGATGTTGACAATAAGATTAATTAATCAAATCTAGCAATGGGCTCAACACTAAACAGGGAAAATTTCAATGCAGCAGTAATCGAAATATTAAGATTCAGAATTGTTTGCACACTTTTACCTCTGGGGCAACATAATTTGGGGTTCCACATGTAGTGTGAAGGAGGCCAGTGCCCTGCAAGAGAGCACAAAAGGGAGAAAGGGAGATATTAGAGAGTACGGGATAACAGGATAGATCACAGAATTGAAGTCCAGGATAGATAAAAGGATAACAAGAAAGGGCTTTCTTGATGCAAGGAAGCGAGATTTTCTCATAAATTAAAGTCCAGTAACATACAAATTTTTTATCTGTCTTTTCCTTTATATCAATAGGCATGTTTTTACCTGCTTAGTCAAGGCACTCAGTCCAAAATCTGAAACCTTCAGATTCCCAAAAGCATCAAGAAGCAGATTTTCAGGCTACAACGGGATAGATTGCAGAATTAATCAGGATTAAAACATGGTATGCTAAACAAAAACTGAATGGAAAAGAAAATTAATACCATTCATTTTATTTTACCTTTAAGTCTCTATGGTACACGCCCTTACTGTGACAATGAGCAACAGCATCTATGAGTTGTTGAAAGTAGTGCCTAGATTCATTTTCTGAAAGCCTCCCCCGCTTAACCTAAGCACTCAGAAAAGGCAAAGAAAGATGAAAGATGAACCATGAATACATCTAACCTCATCATAATCAGAGAGTCATCACTCCAATGTTACTAACTTAAAATGATCAGACTTGAGCATAGTCAAGGAAGAATAAACCTAGGATAGTCTATGTCATAAGTGAAAAAAATAGTCTTACAATTTTATCATATAGTTCTCCTCCCATGACGAACTCAAGAATTATATATATCTTAGTTTGGCTAGCTAAAACCTGAAATTCAAAAACAATGTTTGTAAAAGATAAAAAATTAATTACATCCAACAAATGAATAAAATTAAGAAAAAAAGAAAATGGGGAAAAGGAAATAGCTGATGAATATATCATGTTGTGCCAACACATACCTCATTTAACCTGACTATATTGGGATGCCTGACAATTTTCATAATTGATATTTCTCTTTTAATCTGCAACAGCAGCAAGTTGTAATAGTTAATATGAAGAGTCGCTCAAATTCAACACAGACATGCATCAATGTTCTGGGTTACATGCGTTATTAAGCACATACAGCAAGCCTTTGATTGCAGATACCTCATTAAATTCATTAAAGCAACATTATCATCGGGAAAAAAAAATTATGAGCTCACTGGAGGGATGCAGGCATAATTATTGTAGAACAGTCATATGCCAGGAAGGGAGATTAGAATCAAAATGCATATAAAAGCACCTTTAGTTACATGCCATTAGTGTTCTCCATATGCAATGCCGCATGGAATTGTAAGCATGCATCCATAACCTTGTTAACTTATAACTTCATGTTTGTAATAGTACCCTATGATACA
>QFDD01004098.1:0-13445 GCA_006871305.1 Vachellia collinsii | reverse complement strand
ACAGTTGAATATGGAGCTAGTTCCTTACTCAGACCCCAAGTCCACCACCCCAGCGTGGCAGGACATGTTCCGATCCGCTTCCATCAGGAAGCCAGCCTCAACTCCTCCATCCCACGCGCCGCCGCAAAAATCCAACGCGCTACCTAATGCCGACGACCCAGAAGAGAAACCCACACTCTCAGGTGATCCCCAGGTACGCCTTGCTCTCTATATAGCCATGGCGCACGCTGGGCTTGCCTTCGCCATTTTTATACTGTACACTGTGTGTAAGGTCTTGGAAGAATATCTCCGACCCCTTCAGTGGGCTGTGCTATGTTCTATTCCTCTGAGAGGAATTCAGAAAACCCTCGTCGCATTTTGGTCTGAACCCTTGAGTTTAGGCCTTACAGAGACTGTACTCGCAATTCCCGTCGCTATATTTGGGGTTTTTGTCGGAACACTGGTTGAAATTCGTGAAGCACTTTTCAGGTTTCTTCTCAGGAAACCTAGACCTGAGACTGCGAGAAGGAAGCGAAGCGGGTTTTCCACTATACTTCGTTTGCTCTTGTCCTTTGGGATATTCATAATTGCATATGAGATAATTGGGAGTTTTGGATCTTTATCGCTTCTGGGATTAGCCTTTGTGTTTAGCTCTAGTAGTATAAATTCGACCATGTCCACATTGTCTTCCTTTAGGAGTTATAGCTTCAGACGCAGTAAGATTAGTGCCTTTTTTACTCGAGGGATACTGAAAAGATTGAAAACCATTGTGGCAGTTGGGTTGATTATTGGTATGATTATGGGGTTTTTGGTTGGTCTGATATTCTTCTCTTATAAGATAGGAGTCGAAGGGAAAGATGCTGTGATTTCCCTGAAATTACATGTAGAGCAGAGCAATTATGCTGAGAAACTTGGTGTGAAGCAGTGGATGGATGAGAATGATGTTCCTGGAATGGTAGACAGGTACACTGCCAAGGTATATGAGACAGTGTCTGATCAGATAGATGGCTTGGCAATACAATACAATATGACTGAATTTGTTACCGGCATTAAACATTTTGTGATCAATCCACCAGTTAACTCTTCGGGAGCTTCGACGGCTTTATTGGCTCCATCACGATACACTGAAAAGCTCTTGAGCTTGAAAGGCCGGATTAGAAACCGAGAGTGGAGTCATATTTATACTGAAGTGGATACTATTTTTAGAGAACTTATAATTACCCGGGAGGATTTAGTGGTGAAGGCGAAAGAGTATTCTGTGAAGGGAATGGAAGTATTTCAAGGTGTTTTTGCTAGTAGTAGAACTGTGCTTGGCAGTGGTGCAAAGTTCGTGTTCTCCTTTGTGAATTCTGTAATTTCTGGAGCTGCTGAGGTTTTCAACTTCGTTTCACAGTTGGTGGTTTTTTTCTGGGTTTTGTATTATCTTATCACATCAGAGTCTGGGGGAGTAACAGAGCAAGTGATTTCTATGTTTCCAATTTCTAGCTCAGCTAGGGTCAGAAGTGTCGAAGTTCTGGACAAAGCTATTTCTGGAGTCCTTCTAGCCACTGCTGAGATTGCATTTTTTCAAGGATGTCTCACTTGGCTCTTATTTAGGCTTTACAGAATACATTTTCTGTACATGTCAACCGTACTCGCCTTCATCAGTCCTCTGCTACCTATATTTCCATCATGGCTCGCAATGATTCCCGCAGCCACACAACTATTGCTGGAAGGAAGATACATTGTGGCCTTTGTCTTGTCAGTGATTCACCTTGTCCTAATGGACTATGGTGCATCAGAAATTCTGGAAGATGTTCCTGGAAATAGTGCATATCTCACCGGTCTCAGCATCATTGGAGGAATGACCTTATTCCCGTCTGCTCTAGAGGTAAATTGTTACCTTCCATGACTTAATTTTCTGATACTTTCTATCAAGTAATTTGTTTTTTTTTATAGTCTCTCTGTTCTGTTGATCCTGGACATGAATGTTTGTACATGTTTGAATAATGCTGGGGAGGCTTAAAAGTTAGTTGGGACCAAAAAAAGCCAGCTGGATGAAAAATATGATATTTGGAATGGCAATAGAAACGTGAGCTTTTCTTCAGAAGTCACTTTAAAGCTGAAGTAATTTTATTTGTTTCTGGCTTTTGGCTTTTCTTCATGTGATCCTTGGAAAATTGATTTTCAATACATCTGAACAAGTTTCTGTTAAACTAACTTTTTAATGAAAGCCTATCTAACATGGATCACCTTACATTATTTGACTTTCACCTACCCCAACTTCAATTTGCGAAAGTCAATTTGGAGAAAAGTTATTTTTTCATATGTTAATCCAATGTTGAGTCCGACGGTCTATATTGCTTCAACATATAACTAGTCTAAGTAATTCAAGCATTGTGTGTAATGGTGATGCAGGGTGCTATAATGGGGCCACTGATAACTACAGTGATGATTGCTCTAAAGGATTTATATGTGGAATTTGTTTTGGTGGAACCAAAGGAGAAGATAACGAAGGAGAAAGACAGCTAGGCATGGAATGTGTTCATAGTTCAGTAATATTGAGCGGTTGGAGGTTGGTGCAAGTAAATTATTGTTCACACTGAAGTTCGCCTCTAATCTGGTGATTTGTTCATAGCTAAATTGTTATCCGTATCATTAGTTAATTTATCATATCTGCATGAATTATTGTGAAATCTCACACAAGCATTTTAATCACTAAAATGTTTCACGACAAAAGAGTAGCATGTAATGACAATTTTTGATATGTTAAATAACATGTTACATGCTATTCATTTGTTGTAGAACTTTTTAATGATTAATTTATTAATGTGAGACCGCACGGTGATTCTCCTGTTGCATTTAAAAGTAGGGTCCTAAGGCCTTTCCCACTCCTCCCATTATCCATTTTAGTGGATTTATCAAAGTGGGTATAGATGTAAATTGATTCATGCATTGCATACCTGGAAGGATGATTTTGAATACTAGTACAAGAGCACCAAAGAGAGTAACTTGTTTAGGTGTTTGTAAACTTTGATAGAAGAGTATAAATTTTTTTAGTTGTACTTTTTCTTGGATTGAACCGTTGAGATGGGTTTCTTTGGCAGTATTCTGTATTCTTTTGATTGACTCTTTATTAATTTATTTTGGTGGATTTTATCTGTAAAAATTATGTAGAACAAACTAATTATGATATGAAGGAACCCAAAAGAAAATGATGCATTGACATATATTGTGATTAACATCATGCTAATATTTTTCACGGATTTTCTGTTATTAACACCCCACGGTCATTGTTATCAAAATTAATTAAGAAAAACGTCTTTAAAGAACAATCTTTGAAGGCTTTTTTTTTTTTGAAAAAAAAAGGAAAAAATATGGATTTGGATTCATTTAGACAATTCAGAAGGGAGTGGTTTCAAATATGAAGCCATAAATATGAGGTATATTATAGAAATACTAAAGATGATAGATTTAAGAATAAAGGGTGGATTAGTATTTAACAAGTCTTATCTCATTTTATGCCATTAGCCACATGAATCGTATAACACCATTGTGCCTTATCAATCATCAAATCTTTTGATGGATCAGTATTAAAATTTCAATAAAATAGCGAGAGAACAAAAAGGAATGAACTCCTCTGTTATTTTTTCAATGAAATGAGCGAATACATTAAAAGATGGTTAAAACTAAAAGCATACATCCAATCAAAGAAGCAAAAAGAAAAGGGGGGGGGGGCATCCAACAACACCATAAATAACAGGACACAGGCATGTGAAGGCAGACATTGGACCTCGCCCATTACACATGCAGACACTGGATTTCAATATCAATGATAATACTAATTAAGTCATGAGACCAAATCATTATTGTTATTGTCATTTATTCAAAGGCAAACCAACTAAATCCGACAAAGACATATAAAATCACAAAAGGAGAACCAACCCAAATGGGAATATGATTGAATGGTTCAACTAATTGTCTCCCTCCCCCCATCCTCTAATTAATTAATTTGTGGCTCTTACCTTCATTCCATCATCATTCTTTGCTGCTGCCATCATTAATCATGCACCATGCAAACCATCTTATATATATAGATATGTCTCAATTATAGAAAATATTCAAGTTAATTAGTCATCAATCTTATCCATTTATAAATTATCTCCATTTCTTTCCAAAGTATTTTTTAACTTCGTATTTCTTTTTATATATAATTATACAACTAACTCAAATTGGTGCATTATCAGATCCAATTAATTGAATTCAGCTCTCTCAACAATACTTTATACATTTGCATACACTTAAACTTGATACCTTGAGTTTAAACAATAAATTTCCCTTCTACTAAGATCAACAAGTGATAGTTAATTTTGAATTTCACTGTAAGGCTAAATTTATTGGAAAGTTGGAGGCACAATTTACTGCACAAAAACAAATAATATTATGTGTGTGTGTGTGTAGAGAGAGAGAGAGAGAGAGAGAGAGAGTAAAATAGGTTAAAAGTAGAACTTTGCAAAATTTAAATCATCACTTCTCAATTCCCATGATTGAACCTAGTCTAGCTTCAAAGTCAATGTAAAAAGTTTAACGATAAAAAAAATTAAATATTGTAAAATTCAGCTTTCTTGGATGGTCCATCACATATATCCATTTTTCTGAATATGACTGCTTTCCTTAGCAAGAAATGTCAATATCAACACGTTGCATGCTATATATCACACCGAGAGATAGAGAGATACATGGATGGTTAAGCTAATTACAGTTAATTAGGTCGCTAACCATACCTGTAATTAAAACCCCCTTTGTCATTATTGATTTAGTTTATGGAATATGACTAATTTAAGATTAAGCAATGCGATGCCAATTGCTTGTGGTTAACACATAAAATATTAATGGTCCCATTTCAGCAATTTAAGTAACATATCTATTCCTCAAAGC
This sequence comes from Vachellia collinsii, assembly GCA_006871305.1. NCBI lineage: Eukaryota > Viridiplantae > Streptophyta > Magnoliopsida > Fabales > Fabaceae > Vachellia > Vachellia collinsii. Next base: position 8,549 of record QFDD01004098.1, on the reverse strand, counting down.
ACCTGTTTTTTTAATTCCTTAATTTCCCTATCTTATCTCCATTGAAATTGCCTCCTCTTTATTGTGACGTGTCTTCATAAAATTTTAATTATGTTGATACTAACGTTGATTGGGATGGAACCCTTTTCTTCAAAATTAAACCCTCATTTGTTGGCCAAGAAAGATTATGTTTTCAGACCATTTTTAGGGGAAAAAAAATTTAACCAGCCAATAACTCCATAGTCTAATAACAAAAAAAACTCTCATGTAACTAAGTGGAAGGTTCTTACTCTTAATCCCATGTGGTTAGTGTATATCTCTCTAATTTAAAGGAAAAAAATGTAACCTTACTAAATTTATGGTCAAATATAATTTGTAATGATATTTTTTTTTTGTAAGAGCTTGTTGGATTAAAAAAATTCATAAAAAGAAAACCACAATTATTTAGGGTCATGACTCACGAAATCAGTTGACGGACGCAACAGATAATCACTCTTTCAAATTAATATAAATTTCTATTTACCAAAAAAAGAATCTTTCAGTCTTTGCATTTGTTTTAATATTTTATGTGAGAAAAGGGAGGGTGAAGTCTGAAAACTGAAGTGCGAAGAACAAAAGTGACTTTTATCTGAGCTTGGCTTACTCCATAAAATAAGAAGAAAAAAGTATGAAGCTTAAACTGAGGAAGTTGGGCCAACCGTTACCTTCCCTCCAAATCTTTTGGATTCCCTTCGAATCCGAGCAAACCTTTCACCACCTTATTCTCGCTCTTGCTCTTCTTCTTCTTCAGTATATTGCTGCCGAAAAGTTTCATCCTTCTTCTCCTTCTTCAAATTCTACCTGTAAAGCTTTCTGCACAGATTGTTGCTGTTGAAAGCTTCTTACTTTTGTCTCTCTGAAGCATCCCGCCTTCTTCTTCATTCTCTATCCCTGGAATCCCGCCAGAAATTGTCTCATAAAGTTCTCTGTTGAGTTTCTTTCTGCTAAAAGTTTCATCTTTTTCAAAAGTTCCCCCTTCAGAGACTTCAGAAAAGTTCTTCAACTGAGCCAACGACCCTGTTGCGCTGAGAACTGATCAAGAGCTTCAAGTTCAATTCTTTTAGCAGTTAGAAACTGAGGATTTTTAATGGGTATTCTAAAACGTTGTAGCTTGAGCTATTTCTAAAGGTTCTAAGAACTCTGTACCTAGTACGACAAGCACATTGTATTTGGTTCTACATATATGTCTTCTTGTCTATTTTAAAATTACTTCACTAGGCCATAAGGAGGTGTCTGCTCTGCAACTTTTTATAATCCGGCCTTCAGTTTTGAGAATCATAGAAGACTCCGTCCCTTGAACAGACAGATTTGGACTCTTTCTGAACTTACTGATACATAAACTAGGAATTCTCGACCTAGTTTGCAATGAATTCTCCTGAAGCAGAAGATCAAACAGCAAGTGTCAGAAACAGGTCCGCTTCTGATTCGTTCATGATTGGGTTGGTAATGAGGATTTACAGAGCGAGATGGTTTGTGTTCTTGAGGAAGGTCTTCCAATACCAAAACGGGTCGAGGTCGGATATGGGGTCCAACCCGTTTAACTCGAAGACGTGGATGGCAATGGAGTGGGTGGCTCTGGTGCTGCAGATAACGGCGTCGACGGCGACGTTGGCGGTTTCGCAGGAGGAGAGACCAGTTTGGCCGATGAGGTTCTGGATTTTAGGATATGAAATTGGGTGTGCTGCTAGTTTATTGCTACTGTATTGGCGATATCGTCTTCTTCATTTGGATCAATCTCATGTTCTTAGCGTCTCTGATTTGGAACAGCAGAGAGGAGGTGATGAAGAGGAGGAAACCAGGTAAACTTCATTAACTTGCTTTTTAAGAAATCATTTTCATGAAAATTTATGATATTTGAAACTCTAGGTTTAAAAATTTTATTGATTGGACATGATCAAAAAAATTTAACAAGGGATTCTTTTAAGGATTTTTTTCATGATATTTGTATTTTGAGTGTGCCAAAGGATCTCACAAGCGTGATTTAAAAGTTTAAAAATCCCTTCCATGAAATAAACTACTCTTTTAAAATGAATTTTGTCTTTAAATTTGTGTTTATACCAAAAGAAAAATACTTAAAAAGTTAAATTAATTATATTCATTATGTTAAATTCTTTAATCATATTTGATAACATGTCTTATTATTGAAATATACCCATAAACCCATATAAAAAAAATGATATGTAATCAGGTATGATTAAAAATTTTATTGAGTTACGTAAAAGTAATTTTATAGATGATTTTAAGGGTTTAACAAACTTCTTTTATGTGTGTTGATTATAATAGGTAGATCGCGTGAAAAAGAGAGAAAATAAATATAAATAAGTAGGAGAGGATTTGGGCTGTAGACATGCTTATGTGTTGATTGTAATAGGAAGATCATGTGAAAAAGATTAGAAAGGGGAAGAATTATTAGTGAAATTAGGAGAGGGAAAAATTGAGGCACCTTACATCCACTCAACATTCTTCATTTTTTCCCCTTTAAGGCTAACTTTTGGTTTCTTAAGAAAGTTATCCAATCATTTTTTTTAATATATGTTACTTGGATTTTTCTTACATCTAATTACCCTACAGGTAAAAAATTCCCGATTTTTCTTGACCAAACAAAAAGTTTTTTTTAATCCCTTGCATGTTACACACTGCAATATTCTTTATTATTATTGGTTAAATTATATAAATTTTTTTGTCAACTTTGAATTGATTTGGCATATAACTCTTAACATTTTAAAGTTTAAATTTTAACACCCCAAATATTTTACCTTTTTATTATGGATCCCTTACTGTAAGTTGCCGTTATCCATCAATAGAAAACACATGAAATTCTATGTAATTTAAATTTTGAAATGCCAAAGAAATTATAAGAAACTAAACCAAAATTCAGGGTTTTTTTTAATCAAATTATTAACTTACATAGGATGATTTGTGTCTTCTATTGATCTGATGTAGCCATTTCTATAAAACAGATAGTGGTAACTAAATAGCAATGGGTCTATGATTAAAAAAACTAAAATATTAGGGGTTGAATTCAAACTTTGATGTGCAACCAACTCAAGGTTCATAGTGAGATTTTTATATAATTAGGCCTTTTTTTAATAATATAATTCTTTATATTCTGAATTCTTATTTACACGTCATCTCATAACTTTAGCTTATGTATATATAGTATGGAATTTATGTGATATGGGAATATAAAGGTTAAATAACTAACAGAGAGTTGGAATTGTGGGAAAATATGAAAACAGGAAGTGTGAGGTGATGAACAAGTGGAGGAGTTCAGTGGAAGTGATGTTTGGAATATGGTTTGTGATGGGAAATGTGTGGGTGTTTGGGAGTGGTGTTGGCTCAATGCAGGGAAAAGCTCCAAAGCTGCAACTTCTCTGCATCAGCCTTCTTGCTTGGAATGCCATCTCTTACTCATTCCCTTTCATTCTCTTCCTTCTCATCTGTTGCCTCTTCCCTCTCCTCAGCTCCCTCCTTGACCACCACACCTTTCACTTGTCTCCCTCCTCCCCTGCTTCTCTTTACCAAATCTCTCTCCTTCCTTCTTTCCCATATGTTTCTCAGCAGGAACAAGACCATGTAAGTGCTGCTTTCTACCTAGTTAATTACTCTCTCTCCCTCCCTCCCTCTCTCCCTCCCTCTCTCTCTCTCTCTCTCTGCGCGCTCTCCTAAATATAAGAGTTAATAGAGGTTTTTATTTTGATCTGAATATAACATATCATATCCACTTTTGCCTTTTAAATTTATATTTTTTTAACTCACCCTCATAATTACATGTATCAAGAAAGTTTTCAATCAAGGGAGTAATTTCCATTGCAAATGATTTGAAATGGTGTCTTAGGGAAGCATGATTTCAGTGATTCATCATTGTGTTGAGATCTACACCGTCTAAATACAATTTCAACGATTCATATTTAAAATATTCAACTGATGATTTTTTAAATAAAAAATCCTCTTTTTTTTTTTTTAAAAAAAATGATAGTTTAGAGATTGTATTCATTTTAGATTTTTTATGCATTAAAATATTTTTTTTAAAAAATAAATCTGAACGGTTTAAATTTGTGATGATGAGCACTTAAGTTGATCGTATTCTATACTTCAAGAAACTAAAACTAACTCACCTTTTTAACGAACCATTTACATGATTAACTTTTTTTGATATATATATATATATAAATTAGTTATCTTACTTTTATCATTTTATGACTTGTATTGATAATGGTGACAGGAATGTTGCATATGCTTGGCCAAGTACAGAGAGAAAGAAGTGGTGAGAGAGCTGCCTTGCTCCCATTTGTTTCACCAAAAGTGTGTGGATCAATGGCTCAAAATTGTATCCTGTTGTCCTCTCTGCAAACAGGGGATATCCACCTAGAACAAATACTCCTCCTCCTCCTCTTGAATTCTGAATTCTACCCAAAAAATGCTTTCTTTTTATTTCTGTTCAGTCCAATACTGTACTTTACAAAGGGTTGCTTGAGTGAGTTTGAGCATATGTATAAAAGCATCTCACCAGCAATCATTATCTATTCATCTCCCACTTTTTACTTGTTATTTAGCATATCTGTACCCAATAATGGAGCAACCAATATTTGCTCTTTCATACACCCTCACTTTCCAACCTCTAGTGTTTCAGCGTTGTACTCCTCTCCATCCTTTTTATAAGATTCAATTTTTTTAAATGGGTTTGATCATTTTCATCAGCTTTACTTTGGAGGTGTTTGAACATTTAACACATCTTTTCTATTTTTATCCATAATTAATAACATGTGTATTTGATATTTTTGCCACTAATTCTCCCTCTCACACACCCTTTCCATAAATAAAGGGTTTTGAAAAAATAAGTTGCATTTTTATATATTTCTTGTTTTTTTTTTACCAATTTTAACTGTCTTTTGGATTGCATAATTTAATTATTGAAAGCTTATATAAAGGATAGGGAAGAGAGTTTTTTTTTTTGGCAAGCATATGTATCCTACTAGTAAAGTCAATCCGGGCACCTCTCTTGTGAGGATTGAAGTTGCAATTCATCACGTTGTAAACAATTAACCTTTCTGTGGGTTCAACCGCCATTGGTGAGATAGTGCTTGTTGGTTCATACCTTGATATGGGTTTAGCTAAAACTTAAAATAGATCATTACCCAATGGAAACCATGTTGCAGTTTGGGTTGGGCCCAATCGGACCTAGAAGCAAAGTGCTGTCCAAACCATGAGAATAACAAGGGATGAAAGGCAAGACCCAATTCTTTTGGCACAACAAAAGTTAAGTCGGATAGTTAGAACTCATGGAGGCCAGACATAAATCTAAGCTTACATAGGGACTATAGAGATATTTACATGTTATCCACAGCAATATCCTTACATCAGCAGTATTTGAACTCAACTTTATAATTTATAAACCAACTCATTACCAACTTTCATCAACTTTGACATTAAAAATGTCCAAATGTGATCCTGTCCATGAATTTAGAAATCATACACTTTCGTCAAAATCAATTATCATCATAATCATTAAGAGAGAGAGAGAGAGTAAATCGTAATCAATGATTTTCTGGACAAGCATCATATAATCATTATTACACAAATCAGAAACAAGCAGTGACAGCTTAAGCAATCCAAGTTACAATCCAAAGATCAACATGTACACCACATCATAAATTCTAGTGTGCAAAAGCCATGAACTCAGAATCATTTCCCATACCCTCCAATAATGGAAGCGAAAGGCAAGCTTCAATGTCAACACTTCCTTCTTCTTCCTCTCCCTGAAACAGAGTCACCTTCCCAAATCTCTTGTTCCCAACCCCACTTCGAACCCCCACTGGTTTTCCCCACCCAAAATCATTCCCATAAACATCAAACCTCGGAGAACTACTTATCATCAACGCACCATCAACAACCTCGCTCAGTGTTTCAAGCCTCGGTTCCTTCAAGAATGAATCAACTCGGCCCCTAAGCTTCTCTTCTGTGTTCGATGACACCATCTTCTTCAGATTCCATGCAGTTTTTCCCAGTCCTCCTTCACCGACCACTTCTCCAGCTTTCATCGTCACTCTCCCTGCAAGCTGAACTGCGTTCCCGAAATAATTATCTGCTAATGGAGGTCTCATTCTTCCTCTCGTTCCTATTCCTAATATGCAGCTCATCTCCTTCTCCGGATCACCCACCTTCTGGTTGCGAATCACAGATCGCCAGATATGACTCAGAAGCGCTTGAAGAGAAGATATTGTGTCGGTGTTAGCTTCTCTGTTTGCTTTTTCTTTGATCTCTGCGATTTTTACCTTTGGAAAGTGAAATACTCTCTGATCGCCCAGATCTAGATTCTGTTGTTCCGGTTTGGTGGTGGTGGGGGCGAAAGGGATACAAATGGGACGGGTGATTTCAGGAGGGAACCAGCGTTGTAACAATGGCGGTTTGGAGATTTGGTTTGAGGAGCCGCGGCGGGAGATTTCGGACCAGGAATTGAGGAAGTGCCAGAACGAGATGCCGTCGACGACGGAGTGGTTCATGGTGCAGCCGAGGAAGATACCGTCGCTGAGCTCGGTGACCTGAACGCCGAGCAGAGGGTTGGTGGTGCCTTCATGGTTCTTGAGACCGTTGAGTGGGAAGAAGGAGTGGACAATATGGGGGACATAAATCGGTTCGAGGATGTCGGCGACAGTGGTGTTGATCGCGACGGCGTGGACAAAGAGAGCACCGGAGTTGTTGCAGTCGAGGAAAAACGAAGAGGAGTTGTCGCTGTGTTGGACGACGGTGAAACGGCCGGCGAGAGGAGGGAAGAAGTGGAGGGTGGAGGAAAGGGATTGCTTGAGGCTTGTGATGATGGAGGACTTGTCAGCAGTCGTAGGGATGCGAAAGAGAAGACCTTTTTGGATGGGACCGCGAAGGAGGGGACTCAGATCCAATGGAGATAACTCCGTCAAAGTGGGATGAGCAGAGTTGTCGCCGTCGGCCTTCAGATTCGCCGCTTGCACTGTGCTGCTCCATATCACTCTGATTTCTGCCATCTCTTTCACTCCGCCACTTCCTGCAGAATGCTGAGATGCGCATTATCACTTACTAGTGTTATTGTATAAACAAATTAGGGGTAAATAGAATATATTAGGGGGATATCTCTAAAAATCATATTAATTATAAATATAAAAATATGAATTTTTTTTATTATCCTTACTGTTTAAATTGAAATATGAAAGAAAAAGTTTGGAAGAGAAGGAGGTAAAAATGTCTTTTCACATTTATAATTAATTTAATTCAGATTTTCTGTAATTAAATTTATAATTTCAAAAAGATTTGATAGTAATTTTTTTTATTTTTTAAAACTTAGATGTAATTAGAAAAAAAAAATATTATGTCCCTCAGCTTGAACTTGCTCCCATCTTTTTTCGGCGTAGCGTGGGGCTTATTGCAAGATTCAAAAAATCGGATAGGGCATTGAACCGGGTGAGACAGTGGTTCAAGGGTTAATAGTTCAAATCGGGATCAAGCCGAGATCAAACCGGCTATATTAAAATAATATAATTTAGTAAAATGTATTTTATTTTAAAAATTAATAGCTAAAATCTAGAATATTATTTTATTTTACCCATATTTTAAATTTTATTTTACCCATTATTTTACCCTAGAATATAATAGCTAAAAACATTTGCTACATTGAAGTTTATAATGATACCAAAGTAGACTCAATATTTTAAAAATAATACCATGTTAGTAATTCCATTCAATTGGCTTAAGCATCCAGTTCTTTTTACCTGAGACCCACTGGTTGCGTTGAAGCCAATTTGATCGAGTCCGTTACAAATGAAACAGAAACCGTTATTGATCCTCATTGACTTAATGTCTTAATCCATGCCTATCGATGACCCAACCGGTAAAACCAATTTTTTGTTACGTCCCCTTCTTTCCGGCAAGAACCCGAGCAACCCTCTTCTTTCCGTAATCTTTTTGTTCTTTGAGTTGAGATATAAAAGAGCATGAGTCGTCACAAACAATCTTGAATCCACGGGGACCTCTGTACCAGAAACAGAGCACCCTGTTTCGCCCTGTAAAATTTTTCCTCAACTCTGTGGTTAACGAATTGCAGGTGGAGAGGAAGATTGATTTGGTTTATGGTGGAGGAAGCATCACGTTGATGGGTCTCGTCTCCCAAGCCGTCTTTGACGGTGGCCGCACGTGTTAGGGTAAAACCCCTTTACCTCACACTTCTCATCCTCCGCCTTTCTCTGTGTTTTGCATCACTCTGTCCCATCTCATCTCTGTTTGATTATTTGCGTTGTTGCAGAGTGATCCCCAAGAATCTTATGCCCGGAGAGGTAATTATCATCATCACCATCTTCATCATTATTCAATTAAAGCGAAATAGAGAAATAGTTTCTTTGTGGAGTAACAATTGTTTGATTATTTGTGTTGTTGCTGAGTGATCCCCAAGACTCTTATGCCAGGAGAGGTAATTATCATCATCACCATCTTCATCATTATTCAATTAAAGCGAAAACAAAGAAATAGTTTCTTTGAATTGTAACAATTGTTTGATTATTTGT
>QFDD01004097.1:0-14383 GCA_006871305.1 Vachellia collinsii | reverse complement strand
AGTGTACAAATTATAAATGCAATGTTTGTCATTTTTCATATCCGTCTTTTTATCAAAATAATTTGTAGGGATTTATTTTTTTTCTAAAAGACTAATTTAAAAGGATTTAAAAAATAATATATTTTTCTGCCAGGGGAATAATAAATGTTTTTTTGGTGGCGGAGAGATTGGGGGCGTGGGGGAGGGGGAGAGGGGGAGGGTGCCAATGGGGCACCTAAATAAATGAACGAATTTAGGAATATTTTAATAAAAAAAAGATTTGTACTGAACTCGTTCTTCAGGTGAACGAGTTCAATATAAATTTAAACCTGTTTTCAGACTGTAATATATGGCTAAATATTTTTAAAAGTGTAGTATGTGGTTATTTTTTTTTTTACTTTTCATTGTATTTAACTAAAAAAACCTATATTAAACAGCTGTGCCAAAAAGTGAGAGAGTGTACAAATTATAAATGTAATGTTTTTCATTTTTCATATCCCTCTTTTTATCAAAATAATTTGTAGGGATTTATTTTTTTTTTCTAAAAGGCTAATTTGAAATGATTTAAAAAATAATATATTTTTTTTGCTAGGGGAATAATACATTTTTTTTGGTGGGGGAGGGATTTGGGAGGGAGTGGGCACTAAATAATAAGTGAAAGAAATTTAGGAATATTTTAATTAAAAAAAATTTGTACTGAACTCGTTCTCTAGATGAACTACTTTAATATAAATTTAAACTCATTCATAGACTGTAATATATAGCTAAATATTTTTAAAAGTGTAGTATCTGGCTAATTTTTTTTTTTACTTTTCATTGTATTTAACTAAAAAAACCTATATTAAACAGCTGTGCCAAATTTAGAAACTGGTCAGGTTCTTCAAATTATAAATTTCCTATATCATAAGATCAGAGCCGCCTAATTTAAATAGTTTATATCTGATTTTTTTATTATATATTTTTCTGAAAAACTTATTTCAAAGGTATAAAATATAAAAAAAAATTAATCTCTTTATTATCATATTTTTAAATAATATTTTTTTAAAAAAAATTACTAATTTTATAAAAATTAGATTTAGATCGTTAAAAATCAAATCTGAATAATTCAGATCTAATGGATTGAAGAAGCTCATCACTTTGATGAGCATATATGTGAAATTTTATGCACCCAAAGGTTTTTTACGTGCTCCCGCTAAAATTGAGAACCCACCATGCACGGTAGTAATCAGAACTTGGTAACTTAACTAATACCCTCCTTTTCAAACTACACAATCAGATCTGTTTTTTTTTTAGGGCTCTTGCTCACTTTCAATCACTTTACCATGTACTTTTAATTTATCTGACTTTGTTCATCCTATTTATAAATCACTTTTTAGTATAATTACACCAATTTAATAAAACCTTAAATTTTATTAATTCTATCTTAAAATTCAATAAATTTTCAATTTAATTCATATTTAATAATTTTTACTATAACACATAAAAGCAAAATCAATATATTATAAATAAAAAGTAAAATTATAGATTTACATACAAAATTTAATAAGGTAACTTATAAATAGATCAAATAAAACATCATTCATATTCTATAAATAGGATTAGATGAATATGTATTAATGTCCAAATAAACATGATAAGATGCACTACTATATAATCATAAGATATAAAATATACAATTAAGGAATAGTTGACTCTTTATAATCCATGGTATGCTTCTATTTTTATATATGTTAGAAAAATGAGATTACACGTACAATTTCAACTTCCAAAAAAGAAGTCCACTTGGAGATGCCTTGAATGAATATTCCACAACCGTACTTATTTTTATTTAATATTAAATTAGCAAATCAACTTAGTAAAAGGTGAATGTATATTTACTATCTTAAAATATTTTATCATATACATTTAATGTTTTAAAGTATTTTTTATGTTTTGATGATGGACACATAATATTTTAAGATACTAAATCATTTGAAGAAAACATTTCAAAGTATTATATGCACACGGAAATACTTTAAAATGTGATAAAAATTAAAATAGTGTAATTAATGATGAAGCTTGATTTGATATAAAATATGTATCATGCATGTTGTTCCTAATAAGGATCCAGCTTATGGGATTGCCTATCGAATGGAGCTTTTGTCCAAATAATAGTTGATAGTAATTCGTTTTTTTTTTTTGTGGCCCGCTAGGCCACTGGTTGATAATGATTCATGAATGAGTCCCTACAGTTCGATGAAAAATAAAATAGTGCAATCAAGGATAACGAACGCATTTCATTAGATTTAGAATAGGGTAAAGCAGTAAACATAACCCTAATCTTATTTTTTAAGTGTACCTAGCATTTTAATCTTTTTTGAGTGCAATTTTACCCCTTATATTTTCAAGTTGGTGCAATTTTATCTATCCCCTAACTTTTAATCAATTCTTTTAGGAAAAATTAAAATTTTAGTCTCCAACTTCTTACTTATAATTCAATCCCTTAAATTATTTTATGAAATTAAACTAATAAAAAATGAGTTTCCAAGTCCTTCAATAATTTTTCATAAGGATTCCAGAAATCAAGTTATTCATAATAATTCATCTATTTAGGGTCAGAAATGTCATATTTTCTTTATGGCTAGTTCAGGGGTTAGAAGAATAAAATTTTTTTAAATATATTTGAATTTCATAAAAAAACCTCTATGGCTCAATTTTTTATAAAAATTCCAAAAATCAAATTAATTTTTTAAAATTCATTCATTTGGACAAGAAATGTTACATCTTATTTTATGACTTGTTTGGATTCAGAAGAATGAAATTTTTTTCACTATTTCAGAATTACACAGAAACAATCTCTATAATTCAATTGTTTGTGAGGATTTCAGAAGTTAAATTTATTTATAATAATTCATTCATTTAAAGCTAGAAAGAATGAGCCATAGATGTTTACAATGATTCAAGTTTATTTATAATAATTTATCAAGTTTACTGTAAATAAACTTGATTTATGGAATCCTCTTGAACCATGGTTTTCTAACCCCCAAACTAGCCCTAAAATAAGATGTGGCATTCTTGGCCCGAAATGGATGAATTTTAAAAATTAATTTAATTTCTGGAATCTTTATGAAAAATTTAATTATAAAAATTGTTTCCATAAAATTCTGATACAGTACTAGCTCTAAAAAAATATGTAGCCTTTTTTGGTCATAAATGGATGAATTGTTGTAAATAAACTCTATTTCTGGAATCTTCATAAAAAATTGTTGTTGTGACTTAGAAGCTTATTTTTTATTAGCTTGATTTCATAAAATAGTTTAAGGGACTAACTTATAAGTAAGTTAAAAGTTAGGGACCAAAATATTAATTTTTCCTAAAAGAATTGACTAAGAGTTAGGGGAGTGATGAAATTGCACTCAATTAAAAATATGAGGAATAAAATTGCATTAAAAAATTAAGATACTGAATACACCTGAGAAATAAGATCAATGTTATATTGCTAGTTCATTCTTTAAAATATGCCTAATATTGCCTAACTAAACCGCGTCGTCTAGATTTAATATTGATATCATTTCATTACATGTGGGGATTGAGTCTAAAGTCAGCCAAAATTCCTTTTTTGGCTAAAAAGTTGGCCTTGCTATTTTTTATTACTTATTAGTTGTATATATATATTGCAGCATTTAAATATATATTATTAAATTTCTTAAAAAATGATAGGAGACCGAATTTTTTTTTTGTTTGCTTATGAAAAAAGGGATAGTCTCCCCAACTAAACGATATCAACTAACTCACCTTTTTGTCATGTTGCCATAAAAAAACAATATTGACTTTCTAGCACAAAAAAAAAATCGACTCTCTTAGCGGAGCATGAATCGAAGATCTAACTAATGCTTAAGGTATAGTACTCTATTATATTTTTTTGTTCAATTAAAATAATCAACACAGTTTGTTTTTATTTAATTAGAAAGGTATGCATCAAGAGTTTGATATTAGAGATAGGATTACAAGCTCTACCTTTCCCTTACTATAAAACTTTTTTGCCATTAGCTTATAAGTTCATGGGTTCCGGGGTAAAAATAATTCGGAAATTGTTTCAAAACCGTTTTGATCACATGGAAGTTGTTAAGAAGGCATTTTGGATCTTACCATTAAAAAATTCATTAAAGTTGGCTACATTTTTTGTTAAGGAGCTGACGGTCAACGTTAGAATTTTTAACGGTAGGATCCAAATGTCCCATTTTAAAATTTATGGATCCAAAATATCCCCTCAACGATTTCCATGCGACCAATGCGCTTTCGAAAAAATTTCAGGATTATTTTTACCCTTTAACCCTAAGTTCATTAACAAACATACATTTATAGGTAAAATGTTAATATTAACAACAATGTAAACACCCTATTTTGTCAAAGCCCCACAAAAATAATGATAATAATTGAGAAAATAATATCATTTCTTATAATTTAGGGGAATCTCCTTTGAAAATTGTCATTTATGATGATTTGTTTGCTTTTGAAATTTTGGAAAAGTTTTTCTTGTACTAATTTTAGAGAAAATTTTATTTATGATGATTGACTCTCAAATTAAGAAATATTAGTAAGGAATAAAAAAAAATTGTTAACAATGGTTGGATTTAGATTAGGAAAATTTGATTTTTACTCTTCAAGAAAGAATAAAAATAAAAAAAAATAAAAAAACTTAAATTATTAAAAAAAGCCCTCATTTATGTTAATCAATTTCAAATTAGGTAATTTCATGAATAGAAAAAAATTTGAAAAAATGAAAAAAATTTATATTAGGAAAGTTTGATTCTTGCTCTTCAAGAAAAAATAAAAATAAAAAAACAGAAATTATAAAAAACATCCCTCATTTGTGTTGATCAATTTCAAATTAGGTAATTTCATGAATATAAAAAAGTTTTGAAAAATGAAAAATAATTTTTTTTCCCTCATTTATGTTGATTGCTAGTCCATTAAGTACTTTTTATGTCCGAAAAATTAATTAAAAATTGAAAAAAACGAAAATAAAAATGTCTTTGGTAACCTACTTGTTTCCTATAAAAAGGAGAGTAAGGGTTGAAACAAAGAGTTGGTTTTTGAATTTTGGAGGAGAAAATAAAAGGAGGCAAGAGGGACACCATTCTTTTATTTCTTTTTTTTATCCCTTCATCCTCTTTTGATCAATAAGTGTGTGTGATTAATATGTATGAATCATGATTTTATTTCATTGTTTCCTTTAAATAAAAATAAGACAACATCTTTTTTGAAAAAGCAAACGGAAAACTTTTTGGAATAGTTTTGCACTGTGTGAAGTTGTTAGAACCTCCTCAGGTAAAGCCGATCGTACTTCCGTATGAGATTATGGAAACTTCCTTAGGAAGCATGATTCAAAATTTTTGACAAATTCTTACTCCCTTCAAGAAATAAACAATAAGAGATTTATTTTAAAATAAAAAATACCAACCAAACAAAATATACCTTTTTGGTGAATTAAACAAAAAAATTTTAAAAAAATAAATCGAGTGACATGCATTTTTATTTCCAAATTACGTGTGCTTTAATCCCTCTAAAAAGTATGTAGGCCCTAAGTTTTTATCCTAGGTCAAGTCCAACCTTATAACCATTTTTTTAATTTCAATTTTTATTTTTATTATATTTTCCCTTTTCTATTAATTAACATTTTTTGTCTTTTTTCTATTATATTTTTTTCTTTTGTTTTTCTTTCCTTTTCTCTTTTCTCTTTAGTTTTTTTATCTTTTCTTCCTCCTAATAATTTTTTTTCGTTTTTATTTGATTTTTCTCTTTCTCTTTTATTTTTCTTTCTTATTTTATGTTTTGTTCTTTTATTATCTCTTCCTCTTTTAACATTTTTTTTTTGTTTTCGTTGGCTAATTAAAATATTTTGTAGGCCATATTATTTTAAATAATAAACTTAGGGTAACCGTTTTTATAAACGGGTGTTATTGGGTGTCTAACATCTTTCTCATACACAATCGACTTCTGAATCCTACTTTATTTTTGTAGACAATGTTTTTTTTTTTAAATTTTTTTTCAAAATTACCCTATTTTAAAATTTTGATGGTGACTCCTATACCCAAACTTTGGACCCCACAAACAAATCATTACATCCAGCAAAACAGAAATGGGCAGATGGCTCTAGAATGTTTAGATTATAGTTCCCCTCCCGGTAAGAATCTATGTATGCGTGGGATATCAATAGTATTATGTACTGTCTGCATTATATTGGGTGAGTTTCTTATTTATTTGCCGGAAAAATTTGTTTCTTATTTATTTATTTCTTGGAATGACTGGGGATAGGAGAGAATGAATAACCTGCACATCAACATCAAATTGACTGTACTTTGAAGTATATTATTAGAAACTTAACATGCAATATTTAACTAACTAATGAGATGCCAAAAAAAATTGAAAATATTTTTTATGAATATGGAAGTGATAAAAGATTATTAATATATATACATACTTAATTTAATTTGTTAAATTTTAATATGGATTGATTCTGTTAAGGTGATCAACAAACATGCATGGATAAAATTTATAAGTCAAAAACGATTAATTTTTTAGTGGAAACTATAATCCATTCACTAAAGAGATCGATAACATATTTACAAGGTCTGATAGGATTGTCCTCCGCCATCATCCACCATCTACCTAACAATTAAAGAGGTGAAGGATGATGGATCAAACAAACAAAAATTCCCTTTAAGAGAGTGAGAAAATTTTGCTAGTGTATAATCAACTATCACCTACCAGTCTATGCGTAAAAACAATCCAGCTCCATCCACCGTGTATTTAAATAAATGGATGTGCGTTCATGTTACTGGCCGGCTTCAGTAGGTTGAGAATACAGATACGTTCTTGTTGGTTTGGATGTTTCCTGGATATTCCAATTGCTTCCATTCATGCTAGGAGAATCAAGCCTGACCACAAATGGACTCCGTTACAACTCCAGCTTCTTGCATTAAGAGATGGGATCTTATGGTTCAAAGCCAAACCAAAAGGTTTTGATTCACAAGCTTGACATGAGTCCTTCTAAGATCTGGTTGCCTTTTCTGGCATGTGTAGAAACAATTTCCTATAACTTCATCCTTTGCCATGACCATTGATAAAAGTTAAGAGCAGTCTTTATCATATGTTGGACTATACCTCTTGAAACCTACCTTCCCATGTGATTGGTAATATGTGGCACTTTCAAGAGTAAGAAGTATGAAAGGCTTCAAGATATATGTACCAAACAATGCTACAGGTGGAAAGAAAACAACCACAAATATTGTGTATGATGAAATTTTTAGGAATGTGTAGATGACCCTTCATCTATATTATTTATTGTACAGATTATACTTAGATGGAGCATCGAAATCAATTATTATAAACGTGATGTTACCATATATAGGTTCATTGAAAATATCAAAATATGTTATAAGCACATAGAAAATCTAAATCAAACCACGGGATGCGCGGGAGATATCAATATACTAAGTAAAAAAAAAATTAAATTCCCCAAAACACTGTTTAAAAGTGGATGCAAAAAATGGCTCACATCAACTCTTCACCCTAAACACTGTTCACAGGACGAACGCTATCTTTTCACTGCTAAATAAACTTTTCTCCTCGTCTGTCACATCATTGCATAGATTCTTCCTCATTATGCCTCTCTTATGGCTTGTTTGGTATGTCGGAATTGGCTATATAGAAATGGAATTTGAGCTCAATTCCCTGCTCTTCCCATGTTTGGTTTGCTAGAATTCATTTCAACATTGAACTCAATTCAACCAAAAATGGTTGAATTCATTTCCATCTCATGACCCCAAGAAATCATTTCCATCTGCCCATTTCTCAATTTCAGCCTCAGCCCATCACCCACCCACCTCCCTATCCATACTCATCAGAGCTCTTCACTCCCACCCACCTATTGTCGGAAACCTTTGTAGCTCACCGTTGGCAACATTCTCTCCCACCATTGGTGAGCTTCTCATCTAACTTCCAGTGCTGGGGAGCTTTCACTACAAAAGAAAGGGTCATCTGTAGCGGTTATTTTGTAGCGGTTCTATAAACCACTATTAAATTCTTGATTTGTAGAGGTTATAACATAATTTGCCATGAAAACCAAGCGTTAGTGAGGTTTGCAAATTAGTAGCAGTTGTAAACTGCTACAAAATTTGGCCCGATCCTACAAGCAGACTTGATAAGGAGCCTACGATCCCTCATGACGATATCCCGGACCAGAGTGGTGCTGATGGCAGGAGTTTCCAGATGCTGGCGGCGCTGAGGCCAATCTTGACTATACATATCTCAGCGTTGAGGATTTTGAACTGGGCAATATCTCAGTCGAGGCGGTTGAGAACTTTGAGGATGAGGATATCGTCAGGGAAGAGGGATTCCCACGACCTTCTACTTCACGGTCCACTAGCTTTGAAGTGGACATTCAGGGTGAGTAGTTTAGATTTATTTTTTTATTCAAATTGATGAATTAATTTATTTTATAATATTAATGATGGAATGGAATATGCAGATCCGAAAGGGTGGCTGCAAAAGAGGAAGCTGGCATTGAGGTTTCTCAGCTCGATGCCGGCCACCAGATAGTGGTGCCATGGAATGAGCTGACACGGCAATCGATCGGGAAGGCCAGTCAGCTGTACCATCGCTACCTATCTGAGCAAGGAGGGAACTATGGCCAATTTGACATCAGCGCCGAGACGTAGAAGAGGGTGCGGTAAGAAGATAAGAATTGGGTTTGGGAGAATAAAGTGAAGGTAAAATTTTAATATATTTCTAAATTAAGTTTTATTGTGAAATACTGATTAACTTTGATCTGTTCATTGTTGCAGTTTAAATTTGCTGTGCGGAATGCGCACAAGGATTATTCCATTTGGAGATGGTCTGCCTTGCTTCGTTTTTCACTATCATGGTGCATCTCACCATTCACCTTGTTGAAGAGGCAAAACTCGATGGCCCACTTCAATATCATTGGATGTATCCCATTGAAAGGTATTCATGCTAAAAACTGTTCACATGTATTATTTACAAGGTACAGGAAACCGGACCGGTGACTGAACCGGGGAAGGTAGTGGGTTAAGGGTCAGTGGGTCAGATCGGAGTCAAACCGGTAATAAATAAAAAAATTAAAAATAAATTTTAATACAATTATATCATCTATTTTTTTAAATTTTCAATTCAAATTTTAAAATTAATAAAAAACCACTCAATCTAATCCTCACTTGTCACTTCACTCATATCACCTTTCCCCACTCATCTCTCACCAAACCACCTAACCACACAAACTCACCAGAATCGTTGATTGGGTAAATATGAGGAGATGGTAGTAGAGTAATGGCCATTGGATTTTGAAATAGGATGGCTATTAAAAAAAGTGTGTCAGAACATAGAAAATTGGAAGAAGGTGTGTCAGGCTAAGGCATGCTAGCTGATTTCCTCTTCTCCTACGCACTACGTCTCTCTCTGCGTCCACTGCGCCTATTCTTGCTGCCAAACTTGCTTTCCATAATTTTTTTTATCTACCCAACAACAAGTTTCAGCTCTCATCCTTCTCCTTCCCTCCGTCGCTCGTCCTGAACTCAACACTCACGGATCAGTCATCCATAGCTTCCATATCTGCGACACACCACCAAGAGAACAATAATCTCAACCCTCCTCCTCCTCGTTCTTCTCCTTCATCTCTCCTTCCTTCTCTGCTCCACCGGCCACCGCATCCCAAATCCAGCTTTGAATCCACCGCTCCTTACCCCACCACCTTTGTCCAGGCCGACACTTCCACCTTTGGGCACGTCGTCAAAATACTCGTCGGATCCTTCGACTCCGTCTGGCCCTTCTCTTCTCTTCTCTGTTTTTTTTTCAAACTAACTCGGTCGACCCCCAACTCGGCGGGTCGACCGAGTCACTACCGGGTTACGGCAAGTTGGACTGAGTTAGTCCGAGTCGCCATGACCCGGGTTCAACCTTCAGCTCGGACCGGATTGGCAGCCGAGTCGCCGGTTTCCAGCTTGACTCGGCCGGTCCGGTCCGAGTTCTCGTACCTTGATTATTTACACACACATCGATAGGTCACTACTAATTACCACTTTGTCTTCATGTTATTAACTTATTACAGGTTCTTAAGGAACTTGAAGTCATATGTGAGGAATAAGGCATGACCAAAGGGTTCAATAGCATAATATTATATAAGAAATGAAGTTCTCAATTCCTGCTCATGGTATTTTGATGACATTGAGATATCTTTTAACCATCGTCCTCGTGTTTATGATTGACCTGATGATGTTGGTCTGTCATCATCGACGAGTTTGTTCCCTCCTGATGGGAGACCAATTGGAGGACATCAATACTTCAACCTCATTTCTAATGAGATGCTGCAAGCACACAGACATGTCTTGATCAATTGCAGTCAAGTTAATCCTTCCATTCAGTGAGTATCAACACTAATTTGTAATCTTATAAATTCAAATTATATATACACTTATATCATGCTTAATCATAACAAAGAATTCCGAAGTTATGTCAAGCGTCAACTATGTATCTTGACACAAACATCCGTTGAGGTTGATAGAAGGGTGCATAGAGAATTTCCTGGTTGGTTGCCGAATATGCAATAATGACAACTCCTACCCAGTTGATTTGACATGCCTTGCAATGGGCTCCCTCCAGTATGCGAAACGGTTAACTGCATACAATGTTAAGGGGTTCAAGTTCTGCACAGTTTCATGTGACCAAAGCTCTCTCACTCAGAATTCTGGAGTTTTTGGCACTTTTTGTACAAGAAATTATGCGAGCAGTAGTGACGGTGACATGCATATCGGTGGTGTCCCCTACTATGGGAAATTGGTTGATATAATTGAACTAAATTATCAGGGGCATTTTACCGTCACATTATTCAAGTGATCCTAGACAAATACGACAACTTCTCGTGGATTCACTAATGATGAGTTGGGAATTACATCTGTGAATTTTTTAAGACTGATTCACACAGGTGAATCTCCAGACGAGGAGCCATACATTCTAGCATCAGAGGCACAACAGGTTTATTATGTGGAGGACGAGAAATATAAAAATTGGAGTGTGGTCGTTCATCTTAAGCCTAGAGATCTTTATGACATGAGTGATAGCGATAAACACATTATCTATGAGGCAGATCCATTCCATCCTACTGCTTTTGAAACCTTCTTCCCCGAAGGAGATGAAGATTTACCCCTTGTCAAGGTAGATGACACCGAATAAATAATTCAGGTTAGTAATATATATATGCAATTTGTTTTGAGTATTTTATTGTTTTTTCAACAGAGTGTATTAGTAGCAATTAAAAACCGCTACAAAAACTTTGTAAACCGCTACTAATAACCGTGGAATAAACCGCTGCAAACTAAACTGATGCAAAAAACAGTGACCGAAACCGCTGCTAATTCCTGTCAGACATGCTAAAAATATCTTTTCCACCCCCATTTCGTTTCTTACTCTTCTCTCTTTTCCCTCACCTATTGTGGCTTCCTCCTCTACTAATCTCTTTTAAATATATCTAAGGTTAGGCTCATGAAAAGCTTCTGACGATAACACTTGTTATAGGTATTGTTCTTAACAATTTATCTTCATTTTGTATTTATTTAATATTACTTATCCTATTTTTATGCAATTTTCCTTTATTTAATTTATTAATATTCTTTTTGATATACTAATCTTTTATTCTTTGTTTTCTTTTAGGTTTTTATATCATTACAGTAAACAATATATGTTATTTAATGACTACTATATAATTTTAATTAATTATTCATTTATAATAAACCACTTTCTATAATTATAGTTAATTTTTTATAATTAAAAATTATTCTGAGTACAGTATTAAATTTTTTTAAAATCTTTCGTAAACCTTAGTAACGGTTTTATAAACGCTAAAAATGTCTTTATGACAGAAATATGGCAGGATATTTTAATTTTCTGTGGAATACATTAGTAATGGTTTTAAACGGCTGCAAAATATTGGTGGGAAATTTCAAAATTTTAATATTTGGCGCCAAATCTATTTTCATTTCAAAATTATTAGCGGTTATACAACCGCTACTTGTTTTTTTTCTGATTTTTCATTTTGCAGCCGTTTCTTTGAGCATTACAATATTTTCTCCTCTTTTTTTGTAATTAAATATTAGTAGCGGTTTTATTTGCGCTACAAATGTTGCACCATTTGCATTTGTAGTGGTTATTAAATGTTACAAACTAGTAGAGGTTTTACTTGTGTGCACATCGGTTTACTAAAACCGCTGCAAAACTTGTTGCCACGGTGATTTTTGCAGCGGTTTGTTAAACCGCTACAATTACTCCTGTGGTGGTTAAAAACCGCTACAAAATCATAAAATAACCACTACAAAATCACCCTTTTTTGTAGTGTTTCTGCTCCAATTCACGAAAACCTCCTTCGCTGCTCACCCATCGTATCATTCTTCTTCCCTCTGATTGCGCACTTCTCATCCGTAACAAAACCCAATGAAACCAATGTCTCCATTCGACATTGAATCTTCTTCTGACCTGTAGTGTAGGATTTCATGCTCGAAACACAAGCCGACATGTATGAAGAAGAACAGAAATCCTCCTCATCAGAGACATTCTTTGACAAATAAGACCTACAGGTTTTGGTTTCAAGCAGAGCTACATTCTCGGAGACCTCCTTTCTGGCAAAACACTTGCAATCATAGTTCCAGATCTTCTGATTTTGGGAGGAAGGAAGCAAGAGCCGATGAACCAATCTTCATCCGACGCCGGCATCTTGGGGACCTTTCTTCTTCAAGTTTATGTAGCTTTCTAAAGTGTAGCTTGCTCTTTCAATGTCGGCATCCTGGGTTCACTGCATGAAGATATGTTCATCGGATGTTCTGGGAAGGTTTTTTTTCAAATTTCTTGAAATTTTTTTAATTTGTTTAATTTAAAAGGGAATTTTTGGTCTTTTATATAAAAATTAGGTTCTATTTCTATGAGATGCCAAACGTGCTTTTAAACTTCATATCCATATCCATCTCCATCTCTATCTATTTCCATCAAAATCAATTCCAAGGTATCAAACGGGACCTTATTTTCTTAACTGCGACTCCTTGCCTCCATTTGTTTCCCCATCCCTCCCTTCTTTCAATTTCAAAAATTGAATTTCAACTCCGAAGTTCATTATACATATGCGTGAAGAAAATGTACTACATTTCTCTATTCTCACCGCCATCTAGCAAGGTGTTCATATCCATCAATTTCTCATTCTCATTTCTCTTCACTTCTATTTAGTTTCCATTTTCGACTCCGTTTAGGTCCCACACATGGGAAATGAGTTCAAGCTCCTATTCAACATGATACTTTCAAACTTGCTGCTACTTCCCTCAGCAACACCGTCATCAAAATTGATGAGTTTGATTTTGATTTGATGAATAGTTGGGCATGGGAAGTATTGTGGAGATGCTATGTGGACAAGCTTACGGTCGACACTATCAGGTTTGGAGCTTTGAGTGAGGGGTACCTTGCTAGCTATGTGAAGGGATATGAAATAATGGTTGGTTAGGATTTTAAGGTATTTAGGATATCTATCAATATGAGGGAATAGTTAGATTTAATGTTGATTGATTATATATTTGGGTATCTATGATTATGAGGGAATATTTAGATTTAATGTTGATTGATTATCACCTTTTATTACTTGCATTGAATTTTAAATTCCTAGAATATTCTGTCATTAATTTCTAAAGTTAGGTTAAGGTTTATAAATAGTACTGTTAGGATCGGATTTGACCAAGAGGGGGGGTGAATTGATCTACTAAAAATTTTCGCAAACGATAAATGCTAAAACAAAGTATGAAGGAAAGCGACACAGAAATTTATCCTGGTTCGGTCCTCTTGACCTACGTCCAGTCCTCAGATCCCTCTGAGCTTTTCTCAATCCACTAATCTTAAAAAGATTACAGCCAAACACAAGAAGGACTCTCCCCCTTCTTAACTCAATCTAACCCACAGACAATAAATGAGCAAGAATATTCTCCTTTATGAGAATTTAATGATGAACACTGAAGCTCTTTAATGAGAGTATGAAAAACAGAGTATGAAAGTGAAGCGTAATAAATTTGATTTCTTGTATGCGCGTTCTCTATCTTCCGAGACTTGAATGCTTCGCCTTTTATAGGTGAAAAGATTAAATGTCCGTTAGAGACATTAATATTTCCGTTAGACCCATTATCTTCGTTCACCTTCCCGCATTGAATGCGTCTGCAACTCTCTGACAGTAGGTAGAATGAAGATTTAAGATTTTGTCCGTTGAATCTCTTTTTGTTTAGGCAATCTGGACTTCATTCCCTGTTAATAATTAAGTCAGATAGGCATTTATGATGTTTGGTATGATTCAAATAATCGTTGCATGAAAAAGGAAAGATTTTGG
>QFDD01004096.1:0-11653 GCA_006871305.1 Vachellia collinsii | reverse complement strand
TCCAAAGATGAAGTCTCTCAATTTACTTTCGGATAGATAACTTTTCTCTCATTTGGTTGTGATAAAGCCTCTTAGTGGTCTAAGTCTTTCCCACAGATTGGCTGAAATTTTTCTTATCTTACCGACTGCCCACCTATTCAATGATGCCGCAAACCATTTGTTTGATGATTCTAGAATTTTAGAATATTTTTTATTGAGTAACTTGTAGTTTTCTTGGAATAAGTAATTGATCTAAACTGTTTGAAAAGGGATATTTGATTCTATACCCTATTTACACATTTTGTTTTTAGTATTTTTTTTTTTAATAAAATTGTTGGTTTATTTTTCCATGAAGATTTTATATTCTTATGTGATACCCTAGTTTTAATATTTTTGTCTTGATTTCTGTTTCGTTTTGAGTTTGAATTCCACTGGCAGATAGCCCTGACAGATAACGTAAGACCCTTCTATAGATCTTTCTTACTTGAACAAGAATTATTTTTACTCATCTTCTTGTTACTTTGAGCCATGCATCATCTGTATCTGTCAGGTCTTCCCTGAAATTTGCACTGTTGGATTTTTTTAAGTGATAGTGGAAAGTCAATGAGTACCTTTACTATTTAGAACATCATTGAATTTGGCGTAAGTAGTTTGATTTTTGTATCTTAGGCTCTTATGTCTCTTCAAGTGTGTTCTTTACAATTTTTTGAAAGCTAGGTAGAAAATTTCTGTACTTATTTCAATTTAGAAATATAGAAACATTATAGAAGGCATTTGAAAGTAAGAAGGTCCCAGTTGAACCTTCATCATGCTAGTTATATGTCGTTCATCATTGAAATTCTATTTTGTACTGAATAATTTGCCTTGAAACATTTTGCTTCGCTGAGTTTCATGCCTATTTGATGTTACTGAACATCAAATGATGAAAACATTTGTGGTTTTGCCTATTATTGCACTTCAACTGGAATTCATAGCATTTTTATTCTCCTTTGCAGATAGGAGATAGATTTATAAGCCGTAGGCTTGTCCAAAAGCTTTATGATAGAGCTCTTGCAGTTGGACTTCAAGGCTATGCCAGAATGTATGCCTTTGCTACCTTTCTGGCTTTTTTTATATTTCCAGGTTACAAACCTTTGTGTGTCTAGTTGGTAAATTACTGTACTGCAGATATAAACTCCAATATACATGTTTAATTTAAGGTCTTATGAATTAATCACAATTGCAGGCACCAGCCTCACTTCACTCGTCTAGCAAATTGGGAAGGAATTGAAAAGGTATCTTTCGTCTCTAGAACTATAATACTATATAATTACATCTACTTCATTGTTAGTATGAGGGAACAAATGAAGTGGTTTTGTATGTTTTTTTTAATTGTGGATCTGCTAATTTTATGCTCATTATCTGATGCATAATTTCTACTGATTTATTCTCTACTGGTAAAGAGAATGAATTTTTTTTTGTTTTCTTATCAAGACAAGTCTATTGAAATGTAGGTCACAAAGATGTAGTTCATGAAACACCCAACTTTTTGTATAACAGCGGATGTGTACTTGTACTAGGATTCTGATTCCAAAGTTGCTGTTAGATTGAAATTAGTAGTTAGGGAATTTGGGTTTTAAGAAACTTATGGACACTTATATTGTCATAAATAGGGGAGGATATGTGGAGAAAAAGGCATGAATTAGTATTTTGTGTTATTTTATTTTCTGGCCTTTTGCCATGTGGCAGCTGCTATTCTAGTTGCACATGCACTATCTAGGTGTTGAGATTTTTGATTTTCATGGTGGCATAAATGTATCAATTTCTTTGACATTCCATCCTAGACTTCTTTGCCATTCAAATTGCTTTAATAGGAACTTGGAATCTCTTACAATTTGAATAACATAATTCTCAACAATTTAACGAAAAAGTTATGATGGGCATCCTAGTTGGTTGGAAAAGCTTTCTCTAATAGCTAGCTATCAAGGTGGAGGAGCCAATCTACTCAAGATTCAAGTATGCTGTAGAGCCATCCCTTACTACTCAATGTAGTATTTAGGCATTTCATATGTGAGCAGGGTGATCGAAATATGTTCTGATTCTCATTGATCAATATTGTGTATAATATATACACTGAGGCAGTACACTAATCACGGCTAAAAACTAGGAATAGAAAATAAAATTCTATCTTTGACTAATTAAATATTATTGAGAAGGAGAAAGGAATAAATAAAATCATTTCAATGCTAACTAATGTGGAGATTTCCACGCCATACTGCCTAGTCTCCATCAGTTAGCTCGCCTGTGAGAATTGGCATCTCAACAACTTACACTTTGCAACACTTCACTCAGTGACATTTACTTAGCTATGCCATCAATCAAAATCCTCTATTTGTCAGAACCCTGTGCAAAACTCGTAAATTATCAACAACTAGCTATACGTAACCTCAAAAGGCTGGCTTTTGAGGGAACACTGCTCATCCCACTGTAGTGTCCATCAAATTTGCAATAACGTCATGTTTGATTTCCATCATCAAGGATCGAACAAACAACTAACAAACTTTGGGTTATTTTCTTGCATGTTTTGGCAGTTGAAGTTTGATTATAAGATTTCAGCCACAATCATTTGGAATTATTTTTGCCATTTATCAATTATCGGTGGTGTTTTATCAGTGCTATATACATTCTGCGATTGTTTTATATTGACCAATACTGAACTGTTTTATTACATGTCTTCTTTGCTAGTCACTCTCTATTCGAGATTTTGATGATCATGCAACTCGCATTGTTGGGAAATATGAGGTACTAATATCTAGCATACAATGCACAATTTTTCCTTCTTGTTATCTTCTATTTTTTACCAACTCAATATCGGTAAAATCATGTTAATATGTTTCCTTAGACTGTTGATACCTACTATAGGCGCTGTAGCAGCTCCATTTATGTACAATCTGTGGCTGTTCCTCTGCTCTGTATTAGTGCTTTGGATGATCCAGTCTGTACCAGGGAAGCCATTCCCTGGGATGAATGCAGGTGGTGCTTTTAATTTATTCATTATTTCCTATTAATTTGCCTTTTTCTTTAGAATCAAATTTAACAAACATCTTTTTCCTATAGGGCGAATAAAAATGTTGTACTGGCTACTACAAAGCACGGAGGACATCTGGCATTCTTTGAGGGAATAACTGCATCTAGCCTGTGGTATTTGACACGTGCATATGTTTGTTCTTTAGCATATTGTTAAATCCAGAAATCTCCAATTAGCTTTTTTGGAGCTTAAGTATTAACAAGACCCAGAAATAATGTTCAGTCCATCTTGCTGGGTTGTCTTATATGTCTGATCTTCTACATGTTGGATCCCATAATCACAATCAATTAGCTTCTTTGGAAACTAAAGTATTGACAAAACTCGGGGAAGACATTCGGTGTCCTGGCTGGGCTAATTGGTGTCTGGTTTAGATGATTCCACCAGCATCTTCAAATATGTTGGTGTTACTTGACTTTAGCCTGCCATGAAACTGTTTCTGGATCTGTTAAGAGATGGGTCAACGTGGGGTATCTGATAATATTAGTGCAGCATAATGGCATCATAAACAATCATTTTTTATTGGCTGGTTCAGACTTCAGGTTACACTGAATATAGGTTAAATCTAATGGAAAGAGTTAATCCCTCAATGTGGTAAACTAAAGTTTGAATTCCCACTAGAAGAAGTACCCATATTTACTATTTAGTGCCCCACGCTCCTCTAGTAGAAGGTACCTGTGCTTTAGCCCAAAAAAAAAAACACTTGTTACTTGGAAGATAATGAGCCACTTGGTTTTTCCCTCTCTTGCAGGTGGGTAAGAGCTGCAAATGAATTTCTTGGTGTGCTACACACAAGCAAATATATGCATGTACAGAAGGAGGTAAAAATATGCAACTGATATTTTGCTTATTTACTGATAAGTTACAAATCCTTCGATTATGATGGAACCCGGACCAAATAACTCTGAAATATCCATGTCCTGAATATTTATAGCTCAATGGAACAGTAACAATAGTCTATATAAACACACACAAAGACAAGTAACTGCAACTGAAGGAAAGAAAAATAAGAATTAAGCAGACACTGCCCAATCTTTGGAGAGGCTTGGGCTCCTAAAACTCCTTAATAAGCCTCCTCACCCCACACATGTATTTTCTTTCTCTTCCACTGCCCCCGCCCATGCATAGCAAGCCAACTTGTACTGTCTTTTGTCTTTATTTTCTTCCCATACGCTTTGGCTTTTTCCCTCATTGGCCCAAAAATTACAGGTCCATCAGATTCCAACTTTATGCATTTGATCATTTAATACATGTTTTGGTGCCCCATAAAAGATTGCACATTGAGATTTTGTAGCCTTTTGTTGACTATTTCTTCCAGCTGAAGCCATTCTGTTGTGTGTAACTATTGAATGATGCAGATCTCTAAACCACACACACCATGGGACACGCCGATCGATCAGGGCCCTTACGTAAATTTAACCGAAAATGGAATGGTGGCAGCATCCGAGCAAACAACACAGCATGAGGAAGAGTCACCCGCAATACCGTCTGACCAGAAGCATCAGACTAATGAAAGGATCCAGGAAGAACAAGTTGAAGTGGCCAGAGCTGATGCAAACTGTGATGATGCTCCAAGCATCACAGAAACTCCAAGTATGCAAGGTGATGCTATGCCCCTTGATGTAATAGCACCTTTCAAGAGATATTTAGGTCAGTTAACTCGGCAAAGTCGATGGTCTATCTGGTTGCTTCTTTATATTTCCATTACCACAAGTTGGCCTCTGGTGGGTTCAGCACTTCGTGTTGTGTTTGGAAAAAAGTTAAAGGGTGTCTTACCAGGTGGATTTCTCAGACGATGATCTCATATAATTTAACTTCACTTCTTTCTGTTTGATATGTGGGTAGATAGATATATGGTGTTATGTACTGTTTGTCTTCCTTCTTTGTAGTTGACGTTTACGGTTTACCCCCCCTAGAATTACGAAGAATTAGGGAAAGAAATAATGTAGGGAGGATTACACATCAAGGTCATATTTAAGATTAAGGACCTTAAACTTAGGGGGACTCAGATCAATTTGTTTTCATTACAAGAATGAGACTAAAATATTTCATGTCAATTATGTAAAAGTAAATTCAAAACTGCTCAAGTTCTATAGTGTTAAGTAACTTATACTATATTTATACTACCGAGTTTGCTGCTTGTTACTGCCTTGTTTTAAGTACTTTCTTAGTTCAATCTCACCTGTTGTGATGGAAACTATATCATCAATTAATCTTCTTATGAAAGTATGAGTGCTTTATGTTACACTCACATTACTGCTAGAGTTCGTATGTGATGCATTTCCTGCCAGAAGAGGGATACTCACCAATGAGTTCAGATTAAGTTGTCTTGAATTTCTTGCAATAAATAGTTATATGTATATATTTAACAAAAAATATAATAAAACAACAGATAAGTAGGTCACTCTGTATTTAAAATTTATATCTTTAACTTGCACTTTGATTTTACTACCCCCCGTATCAATCGTGCGTTCAAAGTTCACACAATACACAGTTCTTAGAACGCATGAAGCGGCTTTCGAACGGAGGAAGAGTAGGATCAAACTTTATGATGGGGGCAAAGTCCATTAAATTCAGAAAAATAATTAACTTTTTTTCTAAGTACGTGTATCCTTTTATTATAGATAAATACATTCGAGATACTGTTAGATAATAAATATGAGTAGATCTCAATAAAAATTTAAATTTTAATTCATCGTATGAAGAACCAGCCTATTCCACTTAATCTCTGTTGGTTAATTGATTTTTTCGTCTGATTCAGTATATTTTTTTCTTATAACAAAAGAAAGCAATGAACACTATCCTAAAAAGACAGTAACAAGATCATCATCAGGCGCGACCCAATGAAGACCCGGAGGCAATGTGAGCCGTCTGACTCAGTATAACAATAAATAAATTCATATCATGTAATTTTACTTACCTCAACTTGAGTTAAGCAAAATGTTATCCATGCCTTCAAGATTGAATAGTTCTTACCAAACGATTGCAGGTGGAATTACTACTAGTTTTCAAGAAATGTGCTTAATAAAAAAAAAAATCCTAAAAAAAAGTAGAGAGTAAAGGTATGTTGTCATTTTTTGCATGAAAGTTTGTTATTACATGTTTTTCAATTGTTATTGAACTTTTGAGTCATTAAATCTCTTCCTTCAAATCTTGCAGTAATTTCTCAAGATTGAATAGATTAAAGTATACATTTTTAATAAAAATCTCAATAAAAAGTAAAGAGTAAAAATATGTTGTGATTTTTTGCATAAAACCTTATTATTACATGTTTCTCAATTGTTATTGAACTTTTAAGTAATTAAATTTCTTCCTTCAAATCTTGTTGTAATTTCTCAAGATTGAATAGATTAAAGTATATATTTTTAATAATGATGTATTTTTTCTTTATAATAATTGTTAATATTTGATATTAAATAGTATGAATAATTGAATATGCAGATTAAGTTATGTTCTGTCTCTTTCATAGCTCACACACATGCCACGTATATATACATATTCTTGTTGAGCACATCTTCCTATATAAAGAACTTCCCTACAACATTTTCCTTCCCAAAAATGTACAAGTTATACACCAGTGCCATTTGTAATATAAAATTAAAAAAAAACGAACCATTTTGTTAATTCATACTAGATGACACTTGCTGTAAGTATCAAAAAAATTAAAGAAATATGAAGGAGAAAAACTACTATTAATAACATTTCGAAATTAACTCATTATCTCGTTGTTTCAGCCTTTCAGCAAAGAAGATTTCATATGCATTCTTTATATATAGTTATAGTGAATAATATATACCGTAATGGTGTATTTAGTTTTTCTTTTGTTTTTTTATTTTGCCAAAAGGTAATTGTGTGATCGAGCCGCAAGTCCTCTCGTGGGGTTAAAACTTAATATATATATATATATATATATAATTACAATTTTTTAAAGTCAAAATTAAATTGTAGGGAGAATTACTACGCTGTACTTACTATCTCCAAAATTACACAACAAACTAGATTTTATGTCAATCGAAAGTAATAATTACCTAAATATTCAATTTTAAGTAAAGAACATATAATTGCAAGTTTCAAAATAAGAAATAATAAGTTTAAACTGTTAATTTGTTATTGAAACTTTTTTGTAATTAAACCCTTTCTCGAAGCCTAATAATAATTTTTCCAAAATTGTACTCTATGTGGTTTTGACAGAGTTTTATATTTAGAACTGAAAGGAGTATTAGACAACAACTTTCCTTTAAAATACTGCCATCAAACTTGTCTAAAAATTTTAAATTTATGCTGTTAATTTACTCCTTATTAATTAAATCTATTATTTCATTCATGAAATTAAATTTGATGTCTTAATTATAATATACCTTCTTAAAATTAGTCTTCCTTTTTTTGCTTACGTAAATAGATTCTAAAACTTCAAGTCAATTATAAGAAAAGCCATATATATGAATAGTTTGTCAAGTTATAAAAATCATAAATTTATTTTCACATGAATTAACCACTAAAGGCCCGGTTTGTCATAGCATTAAAAAATTATGTTTATGTAAATTGAGATAAAATTTTTTTTATATATTTATCTCATCGACTGTAAATCACGTTAAAAAAATTTCTGCTGAAAATGAAATTAATATTAAATCCAAATCACTTCTTCTCCTTTTTCGTCTTCTTCTTCTTTCTTTTTAAATTTTTCTGTGGCCCTGCAGGAATTGCTTAGAGAAGCATGACATAAGAAGGATCAAATGTGCGTTGGGGCTTTTGATTCTGGACAAAAGGTTTTGGTAAGACAAATGACGTATTTGATATAAGGAATCAAATCACAGGAAGACAAATGTGACGTCCAAGTAATTATAAGAAATTTGAGGTAAAGGAATAGAACTTTCTTTACCCATGTTTTCCCAATATCCCTCTTTCAATATTTATTATTCTATAAACATTCCTTTCACCCTTAAATATAAAAGTTAGTCAGTTTTAAAAATATAATATTTCAATTCAATTTTTCTACAAAAATTATAATTTTCTCATTCTGAACTATGCCTTTTAATTACATATATTTAGGAGGTTGCATCATGAATAGTTTAATGCAGATGATTAAACATGATATTTAAAAAAAAAAACTAATGATTGATTGGCTGATTTTGATAATCTCTACCAGTTAGTTATTTATGTAATTGGTTTCTATGTTTAAAATCGGAAGGAATAATTAATTAATAAAACAAAGCATAAACCCTTACCTTAGGATCTCCTTGTTTTCTCAGCCCCTGCCCAATGTGCACACTAATTAATTAATTATTTGGGTTGGCTTCATAGATTATTATTATTATATATAAATGTCTTTGTCTTTCGTTAATACCTCTTGGTCTTTTGACTAACAGATGTAAAGTGATATATTCTGTTGCAAAGATGCCTTTGGATAATTAGAATATAATTTAATTAAATAATTAGAGGAATAATTGACAAACAATAATTAGACGAGAAGTTGAAAGTTCAAAAGGCATCTCATAACAGTGCCTTGAACTGCCACATTACTATCACCTTTAATTATTTTATTAATCTTTCCACATCCATATCACACTACGCCTTTTAATAATTCTCTGTGCCACATTTTTTTATCTCGTTTGAAAACTCTCAAAAACACTTAAAAACAATTTTAATTTAAATCAAAATAAAACTCCTTATAGATACTTACTTAAAGTTTTGTAAAATCATATAAAATAACAAACGACCAGTTGGTCGAGTTGATAGTGGGTTTGACTCCTGTAAGGATGAGAGCATAAGTTCGATTCACAAAAAGAGTTATCATTGGGAGAGGTGAGATCCTGCCTATATGGGCAGCAATCTAAACCTTAAATTTGGATTAGTTGGCTGTCCTAGTTTGATGGCTAGATACCAGATGGTGGTGGCTCATCCCCAAGGGATGAGATTAAAACCGTTCCATAAAAAAAATCACTTAAAATAAGTTAATACAAACACTAATTTAATAGAAATAAAAATTGTATAAGAAGTTTTGTCTAACTTTTATTATGATAGTAGTGGTTCTCATAAATAGCTGGCATGTGTACAGTATGGTGTACTTTTTAACAAATAATGGAAGTTAATGGGATGTAAAGTAATTAATCCAATTGTATCAACATTTTTATATGTTCATTTAATTCTATTTATAAATCACTTCCAACATATTTGACACATAACAAGAAAAACATTAAATCTCAATAATTTTTCTTTAAAATTCAACAACTTTTCAATTCATCCGTATTTAATGTTCACTATAATACATGTAAGCAGAGTCAACGTATGATAAATGAAGGATAAAAATGTATATTAACATGAAAATTTAATGATATAACTTATAAATAGGATCAAATAAAATTTTGTGTCTCCTTTTTGTAAGGACAATAAGAGTATATGTAAAAAGGATAGAGAGGGTCTTTTTCTCATGGTAACTATTTATAATTCTTCAACTCTTAAGAAAATGATGGTTTACATTGAAAAATAAAAAAAAATACCATATATATAGAAACCATCCTTTCTTAATTACAAGGTGCCTTTTTAAAAGAATTTTTGGTCCATAATATAAGTCATTTGGAGAGCAATTATTGCTTATTTATCAATTTGATCCCAATAAGTAATGCTTAAATAATGTGCCTTTTGTATTGTTCTAAATATTCAAAACTGCGTGAAGTGAAATTTTTAATGTAAAATAAATTTAATAAATTAACCGTTTTTTTAATTAAGATGAGTTCATAGAAATAACTTAGTGTCTATTTATATTAACGGTGAAAGTTGCTTTTTCAACATGATTTATAATCATCGCAGTATATATGTAAGCTGAGTTTTATCTTGATTTTCTTAAAGGTGTATAATGGTGAAAGTTACTTTTCTAACACAATTTACCCTTTACGATGTAAGTATATGAGAGAAGTTTTATCTCAATTTACCTTAACGTGCTTTCTTAACATCATTTCAAACATACCCTTATATTCCTTAAAACATATCCCCTCATATCTTATCTATAGGATATAATTTTTGAGGTAGACATGATCTTATTTATGGTCTATGTTTGAAATTTTAATAATTTTTTTTATTTTTATCCCATTTAATTATATGTCATTACATTAATTATTCCTCACTAATCTTTTTTCCCATTTGCCCTATCTTTGTTTCTTTTCATATTTGAAGGAAGATGTACTAACCGCTAATGTTACAAATGGAATCAAGGCCCATAATCTCCTACTAAATGGAAGTTTAATATGGCTAGGCTACAAGGCTGCCCTTCTATTCATTCTCCCTCTATCAATAAGGATTTTTGAAAAAGTTAAATATATATTTTATATATTTATTGCTTGTAATTGATTTTAATTGACTTTTTTATCTGCACCTGATATAGAACTAAAAGGCTGAAAAAGATTTGTTTTACATATAAAGGGTAAAAATCATCTAGCAACCAACAAAGGTTGTGCCATAAGAGAAATTTGTCATTTACTATATAAAGAATTAATGTTCAAATTTTCACTTAAATATATGCCATCATTTAATACTCTAGGGTGGTTGATTACCACAA
Source organism: Vachellia collinsii (assembly GCA_006871305.1). Lineage (NCBI taxonomy): Eukaryota > Viridiplantae > Streptophyta > Magnoliopsida > Fabales > Fabaceae > Vachellia > Vachellia collinsii. The sequence continues at coordinate 1,058 of QFDD01004096.1, read as the reverse complement.
TAAGAGGATATGTGTATCTAGAAAAGAAATCATCTCCTAGCCATTTTAACAAAACCCTGTAATACGTTAAATTTAGTTGAGGGAAACGGTATCTGTCTGTTAACATGTTTTTTAAAAAAATGAAGTGCATTATAAGATAGAACAAGATGGATTAAAAGAAACTAAAAAAGAAAGCCCTAACGGCAATAACTATAAAAAATAATGCGAAGGGGCAAACGTTGGAGTACAAAGAATCATAAGATCAGGAAGATCCTCTAAACATGTTGTCGTACGAGAGTTCATGATGACACCCAGAGGCTTAATCATAATTAATAATTAATATTATTAAAATAAATAAGAAAAAAAACTTAATTAAATTGACAAGAAATTAAACAAGACAGTAGCTGTGGTGAACCAAATGGTTTGCGTCTTAGGATGAAGACAACCAACATCTGGGTGCTGCTGCTGTTTCTGTTGCTCCTCTCTCATAAATTATTGTTTATTAAATATTAAATAATTATAAAGAAAAGGGTTTCCCAATCCTCAAGAAAAATATATGCATAGCCCCATGATTTTACGGATCATGTCATGTGCCTTATATAAATGCCTCTACTTCCAACACTTTTCCTTTCCTTTTCTTTTCATTAATTAGTTATTTTCTGCACCATGGAAAAAAATAAATGTATATATATTCATACAAACCCTTGTTAAAGCAATTCTCTTTGATCTTCATTCATTCACAAAGACATGTTTACAAGCACATATATCTCGATTTATATTAATTTTTATATTTAATATAAGGATTAAATAACTTTTTTACGGATATTAAAAATTAGTAGTTATCTTGGTTTCTTTATACTTCTCTCTTTAGTTACCTACATTAATTGAGATTTGATAAAACCTCACTTATCTAATATGTAAAATCAACATGAATATTTTAGGGGAAAATTATAAATTTATGTAACAAAATATATTAATGCCTTATATTTAAAACAAAGTATATCTTTTGTCCAACTATTATATTTAAAAACGAATAGAGTAACAAATAAACACATAATCAAAACCAAATAAAAAGACAA